>CAKNYM010045462.1:101777-130776 GCA_932195095.1 Andricus curvator
TGCAGCTCGCACGATTTCCATGCTTGACTCCAACTAGGAATAAAACGACCAAAACAGCTATAATCTCATCCCAAATGGTGTCTTTACAGTCTCGATTTCTGGAATATTTTACTTCTTCTCTTTTGCTTGCGATAAAGTGTTGGTACAGTCGACTATTGTGTCAATAATGTCGAAATCGATAAATTTCAGAAATGCATCAATGGGTTTCCGAGTATCCCTGCAAATCCGCTTTGGGCCAGGAAAAATGTTGATAATATTCTTGGCTGGTACTCTTGAAACATTTTGCACCAGGGGTTTGGTGCTCTAAATAGTTTCATTGTATTTTCCAATAAAAAAAGAGAAATCTTTACCTGTATCATCAATCATCATTTTATCTACATCCTCTGCAGAAACTTCTGAATCGCTATCATACTCATTTACTTCCACGAACTCTTCTTCACCCTCATTATCTGAGCCCTCTATGTTGTCTTCAATATTCCGTGTCCCTTGCACCTGCCTTTGCTGTTCATCTTCGAACTCTTCAAGAAGTCGCCTAATCTCCTCATCAGAAAGATACCGTTTAGCCCTAGATAAAACATACGCCAATGAGGGCCAATAGGAATCGATAGGTACATAAAAATAGAACTTGCAATTATGATAAAATGGGTAGGTAACAATAATATTAGCAATAAACGCAATGAATTAATTATATGGATATTATATATGAATTTTTAAAATTATATTCATATTATTTGTTATTATTATATTTATATTATTTATATTTTATTTATATTATAGATTTTAGTTATATGAGTATTTCTTATATTGAGTCAAAACTTCTCGTAATATAGGTAATTTCTCGTAACTAGCAATAACTCTCACCAATATTCAAATCGTAAAAATACTTACATGGCTGGGCGCGTGCAGCACTGAGTGCTGTCAAAGTGGAGTTCTCACGTTCGATCTTGACTGATGACTGATAAAATGGCAGAAAACGACCCCTGATGCGTAGACTGTGTTACCAGTATTACCAACTGCAGGTACTAAAGCTCCATAGCCGGTTCAAAAAACTATGAATCCATTTTTCACATAAACATTGACGTGGTAGCACTGAATGCTGGCACGCGCCCACCGGAAGGTTAAGGTATCACAGAACAAATAGGAAGAATTCTCAAGAAACACAACATTTAAACCATATTTGAAGCACCTATAAATCTAGGAGAACTTCAAAACAACCCTAAAGATTAAAGGCAACTCTCAGTGATCCGGAAGTATATAAAATCCCCTGTTTTTCTCGGAAAGTTCATTTTGGAGAAGCCGGGAGAGCAGTGAGCCAACATGTAAATTTTATATCCAAAGTTTCCTTTTCTAAATCAGAAACATTTTAAAACTTTTTAAATGTTTCTAAATCTTTCAAGTTGTTCGAAATCATTCAAATCTTTTGAACTTTCTTAAATTCTACGGGAAAAATTAACAATTTATCACAAAAAAAACCATGAAAATCCCGGCAATTTAAAATCATTCATTGGTAGACACTATATAAATTTGCCATTTAAACGATGGATTGCGCCCAAACGTAAAAGATTATACAAATTGTGTTATGATTTGTAACGAATTTAGTAATTTAATTGATTTGCTTTAAACTAACTCTAATGAAATGTAAATATCTGAGCAGAACAACATTGACGCTTGTAAACTCTGAGATAATGAATATAAGAAATTCTATATAATCTGATGAATATTCATTAGTTAAATTTTTTATCCAAGTCTTCAATAATGCATTAACTGGCTTTTCCTTGAATTAGAAAAGATGTGGATTGTTTCTACTCTCTTCTTATCATTAGCGTTTACCCTCAGTTTTATTGGTGAATATAATAATATCATTTATATCTATAACTTTATGAACATTTTTTGAGCTATATCCAAATCAAATTTCCTGCGATTTAATCTACGTTGTATTCTAATTGCTGTTTTATTTCAAAATTTAATTGAACTTTTCCGAAATGACTACACATTTGATCTGAATTTATTCCGGGGACATCCATAATGTGTCTTTAAAAAAAGGGGAGTGGAAAAGTTTCCCTATTGATACGTAATTCGTACCATATGTACACGTGCACATATGGTACACTTCTACCAGGTCATCCATAGAATCTGTGAAACGATTTGGAGATGAAGGGGTTTAATGAACCAAAGATATTCCAACCGAGAGAAAATTTCACCAGAAATTAAATCTGTTGGACCAAGAGTTAATTTTCTTTTGAGGAAAATGCAAAATTTATTATGTTAAAAATTTTGCAATAATGTTTATAAATTTAGAAAGTGGAGTTGTTCTTATAAAAAAGTTGGGAACTTCTCATTTGATCTATCCTTGATTGTTTATAAACAATTATATGTATCCACCTAAAATGAATTTATTAAATTTTCAATTGAAAAGATTATTATTAAACCAAAAAAGACCAATTTTCAACCAAAGAAATGAATTTTTAATCAAAAACGATTAATTTGCAGCGAAGAAGATTAATTTTCTACCAAAAAGCTGAATGTGCTATCACAAGAAGAAAATTATATTTTCAACAAAATAGTGAAATTTTCAACCAAAGAAATAAATTTTCAACAGAAAATATAAATCTTCAAACAAAAAAATTAATGTCTGACAAATGGGTTAACTTTCAACAAATTAGTTGTATTTTCAACAAACAAATCCTAAACCAAAAAATTAATTGCTGACAAAGTTAAAATTTCAACCAAATAGGCATAGTTAAATTCTTAGTTACAAAAATAATTTTTAACTAAAATAAATAAAAAAACCAACTAGCAACAAAACAGGTAAATTCTTAACCAAAACAGATTAAATTTAATATGCATTCATTAGTTATTTTCGAAATTTTCAGCAAAATCAGTTCTAAAAAAAACAGTTCTACCAAAATCAAAAATAGTTTTAAACCAAAAAAATGAAGTTTCAACCAATAAATACAATCGTAGGCTTTTTCATAAAAAAGTTTAAAATCAAATTTTTGGAGTTTTTATTGGTTTCTTTGAAACAGAGGAAAAGAAGGGAATGGGGGAAGAGTGTGAAATATGTGGAAGAGGATAGATAAGGAAAACTTTGTCTTCCTCTTTCTTCCTTTGTCGAATAACTGTTTCTAATGGCACGATTAGACTAATTTTTGAAAAACCTTTCTCACGTTTGAAGTCTTTTTCTGCAATTTTGTTACACTATTTGACTTATTTGAGATTATGTTTTTTTGAAAACATTCTCTTCATCAAGTTGACTTTCCCTCAGTTTATGTTTCAAATCTTTTTTCTAAAATGAATCATCTGTTTATTGTTGTAGAGCTATGTTCGAATTTTGAATGTTTACCTAATGGGGCCCCTATTCCCGGTGTTCCTCGTGGCAGACCTACTCATTCTCCCGAAAAGTCTTCTCCTGCCGGACGCCAATCTCCAGGTTCTCCGGTCAGGTCGCCTGCTCCTAGCGAATGTTCTCTTCGTGCCAGGTCCAGATCTCCTCATGCCAGTACTTGTTCTATCCGCCTATATAAATTGAAAATTGAAGATTTAAGGTATGTTCGGCTTATTCCCCATAAGAATCCGAACCGGCAATTCAAAATTCGAAGATACACTTTTCCTGGTGATGCACCAATTCAAGTAAGAGGAAAATATAGTGTCCTTATGCCCATGCCAACAGGAGAACAAACGGTATTATCAACGTCCAATGGTGACGTGGTTGCAATATTGGAGAAAAATAATACACATCTTCGTGGCATATATGCAACAAGATATAATCTTCAAGAACGGGTAAAAATAAACATGTCCAGCCGCGAGGTTCAAAAAATGAGCACAGAAGAAATCGAGGAGTTTCCTTTAACCAAAGATAAACGAATTTCAAAGAATTTTCAAATAATAGTAGTAGACGACGTTCATCAACAACATTAATGGCGTTTTTTCTTAATGTGAAACTAAAAGATTAGGTTGGACGCACAGCATCTTCAAAATTTCCGGAATTTTCACTTATTTTCCCATGGAACATTTTTCCTTTTCCTCAACCATTAATATTCGAAGGCCAGCATTATAATCTTGTAACATTTTCACATCGAATCTTGTATAATTGCAATAAAGAAATACCAGATTAAAATTGCTCCCTTTTTTCAACCGAAAAAGATGACTTTTCACCAGAATGCTTCAATTATCAACAAAATAATTGAATTTTAACATAACCACCACAAAATGCTCCTATTGCAATTTCTTAAAACAAAAAAACAATTTGTTTCTTTGGACCAAAATAAAAAAGAGGAAAGGAAAATGAGAAGGCAATCGACCTAATCCCCTTCCTTATCTTTTTTATTTCTTTCGTCTTCTTTATTTTTATTATTATAAAATCACAATATGAAAGCATTTATAATATTTATGAACGTTCTGGTGCTCATACGAAAGAAATAAAAACAGAAGGAAGGGGATTTGTTTGGCTGCCTTCTCATTTTCCTATCCTCATTTTAATAATATATAATATATTAATTAATTTATGTTCTATGAGTGCAGATGCAGTTACACTGACCAATAGTGAGCTTATTTGGGCATTTTGTTTAAAGACAAGAAATCTTATTGTTGAAAATTTTCAACTGAAATATATAATTTTAAAGCAAAATATGACGTCAGTACAGTTTTACTGTATAAGTACGAAAGTTTGCGTAATTTTCCTCTACACTTTCGAAACCTGACTTAGAAACAGCAATACGATCATCGTAACCTTGGGCAATTCGTATAATTCATAACAAATATTGTATTTCAGATATTAAATTAAATGATGATAATAATTCATCATTATTGGATTTATATTGTGCTCGAACCATCCTAAGAATGAGAGAAAAAAATATAATATAATATATTCCGAATACCTAATTTCAAAAAAATTTGATCAAAAATGTGAAAGGATGAAATTCATCTTTCCAATTTTTGCAACATATTTTTAGAGCGTCTACTTGACCGGAAAATTAAGAAATTTTTTTTCTTCTCGAATGTAATAATATGCAAATTGAATGCGATTTCATATATTTTCTTATTCTTGTTCTAAGTTGGAACATAGAGTTTGTGAAAAAATTATTGTTTTGACTTTCGGACAGACGAATTATACTATACTATATGTATAATTAATGTTGCTAATGAAGGTCGTCTATCATTATTGTTTTAAAATTCTTTGATATTGGGTGATCATTGGTTAAGGGAAACTCCCTGATTTCTTCTGTGATCATTTTTTGAACCTGGTGGCTGTACACGTTTATTTTTACCCGTTCTTAAAGGCTATATCTTATGGCATATGTTACCCGAAGATGTGTATCATCTTTCTCCAATATTGCAAAGATGTCACCATTGGACGTTGATAATACAGATTGTTCTTCTGTTGGCATGGGCGCAAGGACACTATATTTTCCTCTTACTTGAATTGGTGCATCGCGAGGAAAAGTGTATCGTCGAATTTCGAATCGCCGGTCCTGATTCTTATGGGGAATAAGCCGAACATACCTTGAATCTTCAAATTTTAATTCATATATGCAAATAGAAGAAGTACTGGCATGAGGAGATCTGGACCTGACACGAAGAGAAGATTCAGCAGGAGGAGGAGACCTGACCGGAGAACGCGGAGAATGAGGTCTGGCAGGAGGAGACCTTTCAGCAGAATAAGAATGTCTGTCAGGACTAACTCCAGGGATAGGGTCTCTCCCCTATTCCAATCCTTCACCCTTTCTTAAAGAAATCCTAAAAAACTTGAGAATAACTCAATGAAAGTTCAAAATGAATAGCAATTAGAATAGAATGCAGAATAAATCACAGAAATTCTGTTTTGGATATAGCTTCAAAAATGTTCATAAAATTATAGATACATTCTTTTATTCGACTCACCAATAAAATAATTGATAACCGCCAATCACAAGACGAGAGTAGAAACAATCCTCATCCTTTCTAATTAGAGGAAAAGTCAATTTATGTATTAACGAAGACTTGGCTGAAAAATTCAACTAATTTATATTCCTGTTCTTCATCAGATTATACAGTATATCTTATATTCGTTATCTCAGAGATTATCGGCGTTAGGGTTGTCCTTCTCAGATATTTACATTTCATTAAAGTCGTTTTCAACAAAAAAAAAATTATTAAATTTATCACAATTAATATCATCTTTTACTTTTAGGCGTACTCGATTGGAATGGAAAATTTATATAGTGTTACCCGATGACTGATGCTGAATAACCGGTTATTTCCGGTTTTCTCCAGGTAAACTGTTAATTTTTCCAGGAGAATTTAAAGGATTTCAAAAGATTTAAATAATTTAAACAACTGCTTCCTTCTGATGATTATATTTTTAGTGGAAAATTTTATTATTTTGTTGAAAATTCACCTGAAATTTTTCTTGGTTAAAAATTGAACTACTGGGTGGAAGGTTGAACCACTTGGTTAATAAATAATGTATTGGTTCGAGATTTATTATTTCATTTACAAATTCGTTTTTTGTTCATAACTTTTTGCTCTAAGCAAAATGTAACTTTTATGCATTTGGTTAAAAAATGATTTTCTTTGGTTGAAAAGTCTTCTTTTGTGTTTGTAAAATTTAATTTGTAGTTTAAAAGTGAAACCCTCTTGTTGAAAACTGTTATTTTTTTGGTTGAAGATTCATTATTTCAGTTTAAAATGAATCTCTTTGGGGGTTTTGGTCTCATATTTTTTAACTAGGGTATTAGTTAAGTTTTTTGTCGATGAAGAATAGTTATTAAAAGTTAAGTTAAGTTGTCAAAAATTCTTCGCTGCCTCCACCGGGATTCGGCCTGGTGTTCTTAGCAACTAAGCTGAGAAGTGCTTTGTTAAAAAGTCATATTTTTTAATGAAAAAAATTCAATACATTTCTTTATGGTATTTTTTCATCACGATTGTCAAAGATTTGGTTAGGGAAAAGGTGAAATTGAAACAATAACTTAAGTAATGTTGTGACTGAAAGTATTCTACTATTATTATTTGAAAATTCTTTGAAATTGTGTTACCTTTGGTTGAAAGAAACTCCCCGATTTCTTCCGGGGTCATCTCTTGAACCACGCCTCTGTACATGTAAATTTTCATCCGTTCTTGAAGGCCATACTTCGTTGTATATATTCCACCGAGAAACGTTTTATTTCCCTCCACTATTGCAAAGATGTCACCACTGGACTTTGACAATCTATAGATTATCCACCAGTTCGCATGGGTGCATAAACACTATATTTTCCTCTCACTAGAATTGTTTCATCACGAGGAAAAGTAATCTTCTAAGTTCGAATCTCCGGTTTGGGTTTTTGTGTGGAATAAGACGAAAAGAACAAAGTTCTTCAATTTTTAATTTACTCAGGCGCAAATAAAAACAAATGGCAGGAGAAGACCTGGACCTGACACGAAGAGAAGATTCGGCAGGAGGAGGAGACATGACCGAAAATCGCTAAGAATGGGGTTTGGCAGGAGAAGACTGCTCAGGAAAATGAGAGGTCTGCCACGAGGAACACCGGAAAAAGGGGCCCCATCAGTTAAACACTCTAAATTCGAACTAAATTCAGCAACAAGAATCAGAGGATTAAATTTATAAAGTATATTTGAAAACATAAACTCAAAGAAAGTCTGCCTGTGTAACAAAATTACACAAAATACTTTAGACGAGTGAAATATGTTTTCAAAAATTAGTGTAATCAGGTCATTAATGTCAGTTGTTCGACAAAGGAAAAAAGCCGGAGAAAAAGTTTTCCTTGTGTATTCTCTTTCCCAGATTTCACATTCTTCCTTTATTCCCCTCTTTTCCCCTTTTTAAAAAAATTCTTCTCTTTCACCTTTTTTTGTTTAACAATAGTGGCTTAACTTCAATGAGAACAGTAATTTTTTTTTAATCTGACTTTTCCCTTCTTTTTTCATTAACAAAATTAAAACATGTTATTACTAAATTCATTGAAACTGACATCATGACTTATATAATCTTTTACGCTATAGCGCAATCCATCTTTTAAATAGAAAATTTATAGTGTCTACCTGATGAATGATTTCAAATTCCTGGTTATCTTCCTGTTTTCTTTTATTAAATTCTTAATTTTTTTCGGAGAATTTGAAAAAGTTTGAAAGATTTGAATGATTTCTAACAAAGTTCAGAGATTCCTAAACATTGAAAATGTTTTCAAATCTTGCTGAGTTAGAACAGGGAAATTTGGAAATAATATTGTAACTTTTAATTTGAACAGAGATTTTTTAAGTTCCCTTCTTCATGATTCTTTTACGAATTCCCTGTTCCAACACAGAGTTAAAACGATAAAATATAATAAACTGCCTAAGTTTTGCATATTAGCACATTCGGTATGGTGGGGGGGGTCCATTTCCCAGTCCGGTGAACACCGTAAAAATATGTTGAAAAAAAGTATTGCTATTGATGCAGCAATTTTGTTTTTAAACTTCTTATTGTAATTTTTATTGCATCTTGTGTCGTTTTTCCATAAATTTTATTTGTTGATTTTCAATGTTATTTTTACGATTTAAACATGAAATACGCATCCTAACGTGAAGTCTTGGTAATGAAATTTGTAGATATAACGCAGGTGCTATTTTCTCGTAACTATTTATTATATTCATAGAAATGTGTTTAAGAATGGCTCCCTTCGACGAAGAAGGTGTAGGTCTCGGGTCAGTGAGGGTACGTGGGTTAGTGTTTACAGATATTAAGGTTTTTATGGGAGAGTCAGATGGAAACTTGCAAAGAATGTAGAGTGAACTAAATACAACCATGAAAAAGACGGGACTCAAAATTAACGCAAATATATAGCAAAAATGATGGCATTTGAAGGAAAGAGTAAGAAAACAATGTGCATCATTTTCCTAAACGATAAGAGGATAGAACAAGTTGATAAGTACGCGTATCTTGGTAGCCTATTCACTACCGACGGAAAGATAAATGGAGTGTTAGTTAGGCTTATAAACAAAAGTAGGAAGGGCATCGGTAGAGCAGGATGCATTATAAGAAGAAAAGTGATATATTAGGTGAAGTTATGAGGGAAATATATAATTCTATACTTATACGAACTGTGCTGTACGGTAGCGAGACCTAAACCTACCAAAAAAAGGATAAGTCCATGGAATCACGAGTTATGATCTATTAGTCTAAAACCAAAATAATTATGCTTAGTTTGAAGGAATCCCTTTCCAACTCCGATAGGATTCAAACCTAGGTCTACAGATTGCCGGTCTGGTGGTCTTATCATCTAATCTACGGAGGTAAACAAGATTTGTCAAATCTTACACAGCCTCTTACAAAACTGGCTTTTAGACCATTGCCACGCCTAGCGCAAAAACTATTAGACCTACCGAGATTATTCTTCAAAAGGAGATTTTTTCAAGCGTCTAATGTAAGGCAAGCTACTGAGAATCTTGATCTAAATACTCATCATAGCGTTGCTATGCAAAAACACGACAATTTCAGCCTTTTGATTCAAAAATTCTCAAAGTTTACTCAAATTTGGCTAAAGAGCAACATACAAGATCAAAAATTCTCTAAAAAAGAAAACAATTTCTCTGCAAACTCCTATGGGAAACGTTATGAAAATTATTCAAGAATTTAACTCAGAAGTAACCTACGGAATTGAAACATAAAAAAAAGAAACATCCTAACCAACTGGCTTCTCGAACTGACTTTTTTGTTGGAAATCCGTCTTTTCTAGTGGAAAATTAACCTTCTTGGTTAAAAGTATCCTCGGTTTTCGTAAAAAATGCAACTATTTGGTTGAAAATTAACTTTTTTGTTGAATATCCATATTTGCGAGTTGAAAATTCAACACTTTGATTAAAAATTTTCCTGGTTTGTCAAAATTAAATCATTTTTCATAATTCAAGCATTTTGTGAAAAGGTTTCTTTTTTAATTTGAGAAAAGAAAGAAATTTTAATCTGGTATTGTTTTATCGCGAGTATAAAAGATTCGAAATTAAAATGTTACAAAATTAGAATTCTGGTCTTCGAGTATTCATGTTTAGGGTAAAAGATAACTTGGTCTTGGAAAAATTCAGGGAATTTTGAAGCTGTATGCAGCCAACCTGATATTTTACTTATATATTACAACCAAAATATAATTAATGTTGTTGATGAAGGTCGTCTATAATTATTGTTTTAAAGTTCCTTGAGATCGGGTGATCTTTAGTTAAAGGAAGCTCCCCTTCATTTCCTCGGTGGTGATCTCTTGAACCTCGCCGCTGTACATGTTTATTTTTATGCGTTTTTGGAAGCCCTTTTTCATTGTATATATTCCACGAAAAAATTTATTATTTTTCTCTAATATTGCAAAGACGTCACCATTGGACGTTGATAATACCGAATGTTCTCCGGTTGGCATAGGCGCAGAAACACTATATTTTCCTCTTACTTAGCCAACAGCCATACCACGCTGAAAAAACCAGTTCTCGTCAGATCACTGAAGTTAAGCAGCGTTGGGCGCGGTTAGTACTTGGATGGGTGACCATTCGAGAAAACTGAGTGCTGTTGGCACATCGAGGGTCTGGTGAGCCCACACTTGTAGTTATTTACTACAAGTTATCCACCTAGAAACACTACCCGAATCGGGTAGTGTCACGCCTACCCCGAAAGGGAAATGGCTTAATGGTATACATACTTGAACTAGTGCAGCTTGAGGAAAAGTGTATCTTCGAACTTCGAATCGCCGGTTCGGATTCGAGTAAGGAATAAGCCGAACATATCTAAGTTGTTCAATTGTAAGTCCACTCAGGTCGAGTGAAGCACGAATGGCATGAGGAGATCTAGACCTGACACGACGAGAAGATTCGGCAGGAGGAGGAGACCTGACCGGAGAACGCGGAGATTGAGGTCTGGCAGGAGGAGACTTTTCAGGAGAATCAGCAAGTCTGCCAGGAGGAACACCAGGGATAGGTTCACCATTAGGTAAAAAATTAAACGGTGAACCTAACTCTGCAACAAAAAATATTTTTCCGAAAATCAGTTTGTTGAAAATCATGAACTTAAAAAAGTCATTTTGCCTAACAGAATTGCACAAAGGAATTGATTTGCATAGAAAATTCAACGATTTGGTTGCATTTCTTTCCTTTTTTTGTTAAAAAACTTCATCAAAGATTCATTATTTGAGTTTAACATGCATCACTTTGGTAGAAAATTAAACTATTTTGTTGGAAATTTTATTTCATTCTGTAGAAAATTAATGTTATTTTCCGAAATGAATCTTCTTGATTGAAAATGTATCTTTTCTTTCTGAAAATTGAACTATTTAGTTAAACGAAAGGTCTTTATTTTTTGAAAATTCAATAAGTTGATTGGCATTTTTTTCATTCTTTCTAACATTTTTTTTAACATTAATTTCTTTGCCGAAGATTCATCATTCAAGTTGAAAATTCAACGGTTTTGTTGTGAATTTAATCATTTGGTGGAAAATGCTACTATTTTGTTGAAAATTTGTCCTTTTTGATTAAAAATCCAACTATTTAGTTGTAAATGGAACTGCAGGTTGATAATATTTCTTTTTTTTTTTAATTATTTTTTGAACTGAAACTTCAACCATTCCACTTTTTGTAAAAGCTGATATTGTTCAACTAAAAATTCAAGTATTTTTTGGAAAATGTATGTATTTTTTAATTTATCTCTTCGGACTGAAAATGTAACTATTTCTTTCTTTGTAGAGTATTAGTCTACTTGGTTGAAAATTCATATTCGTTTGTTGAAAATAATAATTAAAAATAATTATAGAATTATTGTCATTTCACAGAGTGCACTGACTACACTGAAATTCACTAGATTTCAATGGATACAAAGAGATTCTATAGGGATTCTAATATTACAAGGAATATAAAGAAATAAGTTCATGGTATTTCATGGGAAGTGAACGTCAGATTTCGAGAGTGATAAGCACCGCATATAAATCTTATAAAGATAAAGTATTATCATCATTTAATTTAATATCTCAAAGACAATATTTGTTTTGAATTTTACGAATCGCCCAAGGTTCCGATAATCTTATTGCTGTTGCTAAGTCAGGTTTTGAAACTGTAGAGGAAAATTACGCAAACTTTCGTAATTATACAGTGAAACTGTACTGAAGTCATATTTTGTTTCCAAATTCAATATTTCAGTTGAAAATTTGCAACAATAAGATTTTTTGTCGTTGAAAAAAATGCCCAAATAAACTCACTATTGGTCAATGTAACTGCATCTGCACTCATAGAACACTAACAATATTATAAAAAATTCTGGAATATTCGGGTGTTTAGATCACAGTAAGGATTTCATTTCATTCCACAAAAATTCCAATATCGAAAGTTAGCGCGCGCTCACGAGGGATCGATTGTGTGTTCGATATTTCCCTTTTGATAAACCAAGTGTGGACAGAGGCAGTCAACACCATGTTTCCTATACGGAGCTTTTCCACTTTTGTTTGGTTTTGCCTATTAGGTTTTCTAAATGTGTACTCAGTTCTCAAAGTTGATTCAATTGAAGTATTGTGACAAAAATCTCAAATCCTTTTTGTTCTATAAAGAAACCTTTCCTCCAACAGCTTCAATGAAAAACATCTGGCACAACAACACAAAGGACTGAAAGGTTTTACAGTCCACTCTATACCAGCATTTTTTCTCTTTGGACTTCAATCAAGTTTTAATCAAGGGTTAAACTGTTAAAAACTCTATTTTTAATCCAAAATATGTTAGATTGTCTCCGACCAACGTAATATTTTAGTTTCACATTACAATAAAAAATTAATTAATGTTGTGGATGCAAGTTGTCTAACATTATTATTTGAAAATTCTTCAAGATTGTGTTTTCCTTGGTCAAAGGAACCTGCTCGATTTCTCCTTTGGCCAAGAAATGTATTATTTCCCTCCACTATTGCAAATATGTCACCTTTAGACATTGACAATACAGATTGTCCTCCGGTTGGCATGAGCGTAAGTGCGCCATTTTTTCCTCTTACAGAAATTGGAGCATCTCGAGGAAAAGTGTATCTTCGAATTTAAAATCGCCGGCTAGGATTCTTGTGGCGAATAAGCGGAACAGAACTGAGTTCTTGAATTTTTAATTGACGTAGGCGGATAAAAAAAAGACTGGCATGAGGAGATCTCGACCTGGCACGAAGAGAAGAGTCGGCAGGAGGAGGAAACCAAACTGGAGAACACCTTAAAAGGGACGTATTACTTAGAAAAAAAATAAGTTTTAGAAAAACATAGAAATGTAAGAACGTCTTGTCACCATACGGATACAATTGCTGTTATAAACAATTTTATCAACAACTATTCAAGTTTTGTCTTCATCTCTAGACCACAATTCGTCTTCCCATTGATATTCCACCAATAATAATGAAACTTACGATTGTTATAAACAAATAATTAACCAAATTTCCAACTCTAATAGTTTGTATGAGTGATTTTCTCGTTCTGACTACTCAAGAATAACGTATATCATACGCAACTGTTACAGCTGCGTGTTTGTTGAATTGATTTTATATAACAAATCTATAGTTTCATTATTAGCCTCACATATCGATTGAATATTCATATCAGTTATTTTTGACTAAGGTTTCATGGTAAAACTCATTTTTAATGAACAAGACTAATATAATTGCACATTTTTCAAATAATTTGTTCATAAATATCGTCAATTTTATCACCGGCAAAATGTGTCGGAAGAATGTCTATATTAGCTTCCTTCCCATTATGTATAATGGAAAAAGTAACCTTTTCTAAAAAAAACGTTCAATTGGGACATTTTTCAAATCTAATTCTTATGAAACATTGAATTTATCAACTTTTAACACTATCTTAAAATACATAACCAATTCTGAAACAGTTTAAACTTGAAGGATGAATGTGGCCTAAAGATGAAAATAAAAATTGAATATATTTTGATAAAATTTTTCATATCAATGAAAATTATTTACGCATGGTGATAATTTGTTACTAATTATATCAACCTAGCAGTCCATCTAACAAATCGTCAAACAAACAAAAAGCAAGGGTCAAGCACCACAGTATAGAATTTAATTAAAATAACTATGGTAAATATTAATAGAAACATTGATTGTATAGAATTCCTGAAAACAAACCAAGAATCCAAAGACCAAATTCGGACAACCACCACAAAATTCTACTATTGCAATCCCTAAAAAAAAAATGTGATTCTTTGGGCAAAAATAAGAAAGAAAACTGAGAAGGCAACCAACCAAATCCCCTTTCTTCTTTTTTTTTTTATTTCTTTCGTATGAGCATCGAAACGTTGGTGAATATTATAAATGCTTTCATATTGTGATTTCATAATAATAAAAATAAAAAAAGATGAAAGAAATAAAAAAGAGAAGGAAGGGTATTAGGTCGGTTGCCTTCTTGTTTTGTTTTCTTGTTTTGTTTTCAGGATACATTAACTTGATTATTGGACTTTAAATAGGATTTTGAATTTGATTTTAATCTAATTTAAAAGTCTTAAATCACAAAAACATTTATGTACTATGAGTGCAGATGCAACAATAATAATCAGTAGTGAGTTTCTTTTGATGCTTTATTATTAATCATTGTTAGGGAGCGGACAAGATAAGATATGAACTTGGCTACGAATCGTCTACAAAAAAAATAAAAAATAAATAAAAGATTTTTTTAATGGTCATTGAATATTATAAAGAAGGTTTTTCTTTCAATTTTCATAAAAAAGGTAAAGAATTTGCTGAATTTTGGCGAGCCGAAATAATAAAAGACCAACAAAAAGTGTTTTCTAAAATAAGGGGTTTTCGGTTCTAGTTTTTGGGCGAAAAAGAATTTTTCTTGGAGCTTAAAATGACTATTTTTGTTTTAAACTGGGAGATAAAAACACGGTCATTCTATCGACAAAAACGTGAATTAATTTCTTTGGTTGAAATTCGTTTTTTTTTCTTTTTTGATTAAAAAGTAATTGTTTTAAACTGTAAATGTAACTATTGTGCAGTTGCAGATTCATCAATTCATCAGAGTTTCAACTAATTTATTACAAATTTACTTTTTTGGTTGAAGATTTATTCTTAGTTTGATATTTCTTTGATTTTTGTTCAAATGCTACTGTTTAGTTGAAAATCAACTTTTGGTTGAATATTTATATTGGACAGTTCATAATTTTAGTTATATGTTCATCTTTTTGGTTCAAAATTCGACGGTTATGATAAAATTCAATAATTTTGTTAATAATTGAAGCGTTTTGTTAAAATGTCATGTTTTTCGGTTGAAAAAAGGAAGCAGTTTTAATCTGGTATTTTTTTATTGCAATTATACAAGATTTGATGTTAAAATGTTACAAGATTAAAATTCTGGTCTTTGAATATTAATGGTTAAGGGAAAGGAACAATGGTTCATGGGAAAATAAGTGAAAATTCCTGGAATGTTGGAGACGTGGTTGTGCGGCCAACCTAATATTTTAGATTCACATTACGAACAAACGTAATCATGTTTGTTGATGAACCTCGTCTACCACTATTATTTCAAAATTCTTTGAAATTCGTTTATCTTTGGTTAAAGGAAACTCCTCGATTTCTTCTGTGGTCATCTCTTGAACTATGCCGTTGTACATGTTTATTTTTTCTCGTTCTTGAGTGCCATATCTCATTGTATATATTCCACGAAGAAATGTATTATTTCCGTCCAATATTGCAAAGACCTCACCATTGGACGTTGATAATACCGTTTGTTCTCCTGTTGGCATCGGCGCAAGGACACTATATTTTCCTCTTACTTTAATTGGTGCATCGCGAGGAAAAGTGTATCTTCGAACTTCGAATCGCCGGTTCGGATTCTTATGGGGAATAAGCCGAACATACCTTAAATCTTCAATTTTCAATTTATGTAGGCGGGTAGAAGAAGTACTGGCATGAGGAGATCTGGACCTGGCACGAAAAGAAGATTCGCTAGGAGGAGGCGCCCTGACCGGATAATGAGGTCTGGCAGGAGAAGACCTTACAGGAGAATAAGAAGGTCTGCCACGAGGAACACCGGGAATAGGCGCCCCATTAGGTAAACATTCAAAATTCGAACATAGCTCTGCAACAATAAACAGAGGATTCAATTTAGAAAAAAGATTTGAAACATAAACTGAAGGAAATTCAACTTGGTCAAGAGAATTTTTTCAAAAAAATATAATCTCAAACAGGTCAAATAGTGTAACAAAATTGCAGAAAAAGACTTGAAACATGAGAGAGATGTTTCAAAAAATTGGTTTAATCGTTTCATTAGAATCAGTTGTTCGGCAAAGGAAAAAAGAGGAAGAAAATGTTTTCCTTGTCTATTCTTCTTTACATATTTCACACTCTTTCCCCCATTCACCTCTTTTTCTCTTCTTTAAAGAAACCAATCAAAACTCCAAAAATTTGCTTCGAAACTTTTTTAATAAAAAAGCCTACTATTGTATCATTGGTTGAAAATTTATTTTTTTGGTTTAAAACTGTTTTTGATTTTGGTAGGACTCTTTTTATTTAGAACTGATTTTGCTAAAAAGTTCGGCAATAACTGATTAATGCATATTAAATTCAATCTATTTTGGTTAAGAATTTCACTGTTTTGTTGCTAGATCGTTTTTTTTTTATTTTATTTGAAAATTATTTTTGTAACTAAGAATTTATCAATGCCTACTTGGTGGAAATTTTAACTTTGTCAAAAATTAATTTTTTGGTTTAGGATTCATCTTCTTAGTTAAACATGTAACCCTTTGATGGAGAATTGAACTATTTTGTTGCAAATTTAATTATTTTAAATAGAGCTTTAGTTTCATAATATATATGTGTATTAAGATTATTTATTTAACCCATTTTTTCACCCATTTTCCAGAAATTAAATTTTTTTGTTGAAGATTCATAATTTCTGCTGAAAATTCATTTCTTTGGTTGAAAATTTCACTATTTGTTGAAAATCTAATTTTCTTTTTGTGATAGAACATTAAGTTTTTTGGTAGAAAATTAATCTTCTTTTCTGAAAATTAATCGTTCTTGATTAAAAATTTATTTATTTGGTTGGAAATTGGTCTTTTTTGGTTTAATATTAATTTTATCAACTCAAACTTTAATAATTTTATTTCAGGTGGACACATATAATTGCTGATAAACGATTAAGGATAGATCAAATAAGAAGTTCTCAACTCTTTTATAAGAACAACTTCACTTGCTAAATTTATTAACATTATTGCAAAACATATAACGCAATAAATTTTGCATTTGCCTCAAGAGTGAGTTAAGCCTTGATCTAACAGATTTAAAGTCTGGCGATCTTTTCTCTAGGTTGTAATATGTTTGGATCTTATAATTTTTTGATGAAAATTTTTTCTTAAGTAATATTTTTCTGTCCCTTCACAAGAAACAGTAAAATTTCTTTGAGCCCCAAATCGTTTCAAAGATTCTATGGATGACCCCGTATAAGTATACCATATGTGCACGTGCACATATGGTACGAAGTCCGTATCAAAAGGAAACTTTTGCACACCCATTTTTTTCAAGACACATTATGGATTTCCCCGGAATAAATTTAGATTAAATTTTTAGTCATTTCGGAAAAGCTCAATTAAATTTTGAAATAAAGCAGCAATTAGAATACAACGTTGATTCAATCGCAGGAATTTCTATTTGGGTATAGCTGAAAAAATGGTCATGAAGTTGTAGATATATATATGATATTATTATATTCACCAATAAAATTGAGGGTAACCGCTAATGATAAGAAGAGAGTAGAAACAATCCACATATTTTCTAATTCGAGGAAAAGCCAGTTAATGTATTATTGAAGACTTGAATCAAAAATTTAACTAATGAATATTCTATTTCATCAGGTTATATATAATTTCTTATATTCATTATCTCAGAGATTACAGGCGTCAATGTTATCCTGCTCAGATATTTACATTTCATTAGAGTTAGTATCAAGAAAATAAATTTAATTACTAAATTCGTTGAAAATCATAACACAATTTGTACAATCTTTTACGTTTAGGCGCAATCCACCGTTTAAATAACCAATTTATATATTTATAAATATTTAAAAAGTTTTAAAACGTTTTTGATTTAGAAAAGGAAAGTTTGGACATAAAATTTACAGGTTGGCTCACTGCTCTCCCGGTTTCTCCAAAATCGACTTTCCGAGAAGAACAAGGGATTTTATATACTTCCTGATCAATGAGGGGTGCCTTTTAATCTTTAGGGTTGTTTAGAAGTTGTCCTAGATTCGCAGGTGGTTTAAATGTGGTTTGAATGTTGTGTTTGTTGAAAATTCTTCCTATTTGTTCTGTGATACCTTAAATGTAGAGTAGAATGATGGTCGTTTTTTTCTCTCTCTTTCTTTACTAGGTTTTGTTGTCTCATTTTTTTAGTGTATTTTATTATTGCTTTATCAATTTGTTTGTTTGTGTAATTGTTTTGTATTAGGATTTTCTTAACATTTTCTAACTCCTTTCGCAAATTATCTGTATCTGTTATGGAGATAGCTCTACATGCAACAGAGTTGATGACCGATTGCTAATGTGTTATCATATCTTTTGTAAACTAGTACGCCCAACAGAAGCAATTTTCCGATTTCTTCAATTTCCATGGTGAACTGGATGTTAATGTGTAATTGATTGATGAAATCGAAAAACTTGTGTAGTTCATCTAGTCCATCTCTGCAGATGACAAAAGTGTCGTCAACGTAACCGCACCGAAATTCCGGTTCAAGCTTCGATTGGTTAAAGATTTTAGTTTCAAGATTTTTCATAAAAATGTTGACTGCTACAGGTGAGATTGGAGATCCCATTGCTGCTTCTGAGGTTTATTCGTATTATTGAGACCGTGTTCTACGAAAGGTACGAGATTGGAGGGAAATTTTGCAAAGTATTTAACAATATCGATTGTATCAGAGATTGGTACTTTCGGCAAAAGAAATACTACGTCGAAACTCACTAGCATGTCTTGGGTTTAAATGTGAATCTGTTGTATCTTTTTTATAAAGTCAAAAGAGTTTTGGACGTGTGTGATAGAGTTTCCTGCCAAAGGATTCAGTGCTCTGGCGAGAAAGCCTGTGAGGTTGTAAGCTGGTGAGTTTATTGTACTGACGAGCGGTCTGCGTGAAGTGATGTTTTTGGGGATTTTAGGGAGTCCGTCATGTTTTTAAGCGATGGGATTAGTAGGTTTTAACTTAGATATAGTTTTGCTGTCAAGTTTTTAGTCTTTTAGAAGCGTTTTTGTTTTGCTGACTATTGTTTTTGTGGGGTCTTTGTTGAGTTTTTTATATATATCGTTAGTTAGAAGGAAATTGAATATATTTTTATGAAATTGTTTATTTCTATCTAAATAGTGCAGAAGATTCATTTTTTATTGATATTTTAATTTTACAAGCAAAAATATTATTAAAAAAAAAGCAACTGACATTTCTCATTACACCGGAAGCCCATTTAAGTAAATACCATTTAAGTCGTTCCTAGAATTTCAGTCCTCGGAATTTGGGGATACGAAGACCTCGACAACGGTACCAAAAGAAAGGAGTTGCTCAGTCATGCGTGACAAACAGCAGCGTAGCGATAAAGGGGTCAGTGTCATTCACCACGAGCTGTGTACGATATTTTCCATAACAAGCGAATCGGAAAGGCGGCTTTCCCTGCCTTTTCATTAATTCGCAGTCACATGTTTCAACTTGCTAGTCTAGGGTTAAAAACACAACTTTCGACCCACTCAAGAGGCAACAAAAGTCGAACTTTCAAAGCGAGTGTGATGAAAAATCTTATTTCGAGAACCTAACAAATGAGCTGCATCAAAAATGATTTCGCTGTTTTTCTATGGAAACCGCTATTAAATGGGATTTCCAGTTTATCCCAAAAATAATAAACAAAATTTAAACTTGATTGTTTGCTCAAGCGTGTGTAAAACTAAAGGCAAAAATTTAAATACGACTCTTGTGAGCGCTATTAAAAATCACTGCTGACTTCGAACCACGATATTTCGGTGGAAAAAAGAGATAGGGAATTTTATTAAACACAGACCTAGGGAAATTTCTTTAAAAACCTCAAAATTATACGACATCGAGCCTTGAAAAAGTCTTAAAAAATCTTCATGGGTACCCGAGATATGATTAAAAATGTTCAATCGTATCTGAGCTCAATTTCACGGTTCTTGGCTTAAATTAAAGATAAGATTTCAGCCTCGATGTCGTATAATTTTGAGGTTTTTGAAAAAATTTCCCTAGGTCGTGCTAAATGTTGAAGTTGAGGTAGTAAATTCAAGAAAATCTTGAATTTTGCTTTTAAACTTCTCACGTGCTGTATTATTTTAGAAGGTCAGCAAAATATTTGTTGGGTACCACTAGACGTGGAATTTCATAAGCTTTCCAACTGTTCTAAAAAAATGCCCTATCTCTATTTTTTACCAAAATATCGTGGTTCAAAGTCCCCACCCTGGTCTACAGATTGCCGGTCTATTGCTCTCACCAAGCTATGGAGTGGAACAAGATCGATCATATCTTTCACAGCCTTTTACAAGCGAACAACAGCTAAGAATGACCATTATGTTTTCAGAGTAGCAGATAAAAAACAGTTATTTCATCGACAAAAAAGGCAAATTATTCTCTTTGGTGGAAAGTCGTTTCTATTTTTATTGATAATTAATCCTTGGTTTGATATTTCTCCGGTTTCGGTTCAAAATGCACCTGTTTGGTTGAAATTCAACTTTTTGTCAATATTTATATTTGCGAGTGGAAAATTCATTGGTTATGGAAAAATTAGGGAAAATTCTGGAAATTTTGATACTGAAGTTTTGCGGCCAACTTATTATTTTAGTTTCACATAACATGAAAATGTAATTAATGTTGTTGATGAAAGTCGTCTATTATTATTATTCGAAAATTTTTTGAGATTGGGTTATGTTTGGTTAAGGAAGACTCCTCGATATCTTTTTCCATCATCTCTTGAACCGTGCCGTCGTACATCTTTGTTTTTACCCTTTCTTGAAAGCCATACCTCGTTGTATATATTCCACGCAGAAATGTATTATTTCCCTCCAGTATTCCAAAGATGTCACCATTGCACGTTGCCAATACAGCTTGTCCCTCGGCATGGGCAAAAGGACACTATATTTTCCTCTTACTTGAATTGGTGCATCTCAAGTAAAAGTGTATCTTCGAATTTCGAATTGAATGCTAGGATTTTTGTGGGAAATAAGCCGAACAGAATTAAGTTGTTCAATTTTCAATTTACTTAGGCGGATAAAAGAACGACTGGGAAGAGGAGATCTAGACCTGGCACGAAGAGAAGATTCGCTAGGACCGGAGAACGCGGAAAATGAGGTCTGGCAGGAGAAGACCTTTTAGGAAAATAAGAAGGTCTGCCATGAGGAACCCGAGGAATAGCGGCCCCATTAGGTAAAGACTCGAAGTTCGATCTTAGCTCTGCAACCAGAAACAGAGGATTCAATTTAGGAAAATGTTTAAGAAGGAAATCTTCAATAAGGACACTTTCCCAATTCGATTTTCTTTATAACACACATAATGGATTTCTCCGAAATATATTCAGATTAAATTTGAAGTCATTTCAGAAAAACTCAATCAAAGTATAAAAAAAGATACCAATTGGAATGGAATGTATATTAAATCGCACGAATTTTGATTAAGGTATAGATTGAAAACTGTACATAAAATTATAGATATATTATATTATCATATTCACCAATAGAATTGAGGATAATAGCCAATGACAAGACGAGAGTAGAAACAATGCTCATCTTTTCTGATTAGAGGAAAAACCAACTAATATATTAATGAAGACTTGGATTGACAATTTAAAAATAGATATTGCAGTTCTTCATCAGATTATGTATGTAGTATAAGTTAGCTTGATTATCTGAGACACAATAGGTCACAATATAGTCAGTCTTGTGCTGATCAGATATTCACATTTCATTAGAGTACGTTTCAGGCATAAAAACATAATTACTAAAGTTGTTTAAATTGATATCCTAATTTATAGAACATTTACGTTTAAACGCCATCCATCGTTTAAATGAGAAATTTATAGAGTGTCTACCCGGTGAATGATTTAGAATTCCCGGTTTTTTCCCCGTTTTCTTTTGATAAACTCAAAAACCGGAAAGCTTGCAAATGAAATTATAATTCTTAATTTGAACAGGGATTTTTTTGATTCCTTCTTCTCAATCAGAATTAAAATTATTTTCCAAAATGTATGTTAAATGTCCAAAATTCCCTTTTCCGAAATAAATGATCATTTTCTACGGAAATTCCCAGTTTGAAAATGACAATTATAATTCTTCACTTAAATCCCATGTTCCAAGTGAGAATTCTTACAGAAAACCCACCTTTCGGCTTCAAAGTTCAATGATTTAGATTTTCTTTTCCTAGACTAAAAAATCTTTATTTAATGAAAATTTGTCTTTTTAGATTGAAAATTTACCATTTTATTTGGATCTCTTTGGTTGAAAATACCATTTTGTTGAAAGTTCGTATTTTCTTTGTGAACATTAACTTTTTTTACTAAATATTCAAATTTTCAAGTTTAACTTTTTTGTTGGAAATTCAACGCTTTCGTTAAAAATTCGACTGTTGGTCGAAATTCAGATATTTGGTTGATAATAAAGCATTTCGTTAAATAGTCATGTTTTTTGGTTGAAAGAATGAAAGACAATTGAATCTGGTATTGTTTTATTACGATTATCAAGATTCGATGGTAAAATGTTACACGATCAAAATGCAGGCCTTTAAATATTGATAGTTAGGAAAAATAAAAAATTGGCTATGGAAAAATGAGGGAAAAGTCAGGGAATTCTAAAAATGAAGTTTTGCGGCCAACCTAATATTTCAGTTTTAGATTTAAAAAAAAATTTAATTAATGTTTTGACTGAAAGTCGTCTGCTATTAGTATTCGAAAGTTCTTTGAGATTGGGTTATCTTTGGTTAAGGGAACCTCCTCGACTTCTTCTCTGGTCAACATCTGTACCTCTCCGTTGTTCATGTTTATTTTTACCCGTTGTTGAGGGCCATATGGGATTTTATATACTCCCGGATCACTTAGACGTACCTTTTTATCTTTAGGGCTGTTCAGAAGTTGTCCTATTTTCGCAGGAGTTTTAAATATGGTTTGGTTGTTGTGTTTGTTGAGAATTCTTCCTATTTGTTCAAAGTTTTGTGTAATCGATTGATGAAATTAGAAAACTTGTGTAGTTTATCTAGTCCATGTCTCCGGTCTTCAACGTAACGGCAACAAAATTATGGTTTAAGCTTGGATTGTTCGAAGATTTTATTTTCTAGATTTTCCATCAATATGTTGGCTATTAAAGGTGAGATTGGAGATCCTAGTGCTGCTTCTCAGTTTTGTTCGTAGAATTGGTTATAGAAAGAGAAGTTGGTATTATTGAGACAGTGCTCTATCAACGGTATGAGATTGCAGGGTAAGTTTGCAAAGAATTTAATAATATTGATTGTATCAGAGATTGGTACTTTCATAAAGAGAGATACTACGTCGAAACTCACTAGGATGTCTTGGGGTTGAATGTGAATCTGTTGTATCCTTTTTTATAAAGTCAAAAGAGTTTTGGACATATGTAATAGAGTTTTCTGTGAAAGCATTCAGTTCTTCAGCGAGAAAGCGTGCTAGGTTGTAAGTTGGTGAGTTTATTGTGCTGACAATTTTTCTGAGTGGAATGACTATAGTTTTTGTGTGGTCTTTTTTAGATTTCATTTTTTAAGTTTGAGGAGGGAAGTTCGGCTTGGCGTAAGATGTTATCCGTCCTACGCCATACGTCATTCGCTTTTTCGGTTGGAAGGATATATATTGTGGATTCTAAGACTGAAATAATTTCATTGCTGAGAGGATGGTTACAGATGTTCTTTCTGTGTCACTTAATCGTGTTTTTTTTTCTGGAAGTAATTTGTCAAATTTTCCTTTTTTTGTTGTGTGGAAAGATCTTCAACTCGTTGAAATTGATCAAATGATTTGCGGTCTAATTTAGACCAAATGTCAAATCTGAATGTGTTTGATAGGAAAAGTTCAAGGTTTAATAGTTTTTTGGGCATAGTGTCCAAGAAAAATGTGGTATGTTGTATTGTTTCTTTCAAGATGCGCAAACTTGTCTTATATAGAATTGATTCGGATTTAAATTTTCCCAAATGGGTTTCCGGTTATGAGAAATTTGGGACGATGTTGTTGTCCCTGCTTTGTTTCAAGAAAGCTAAAGATGTTAGTACCTTGGCTTGAGATGACCTGAGCTTACTAAAAGTGTTAGTTTTAGTCAGAAAACTCTCCTAGTAAAGGATTAAAGATCTTTCCACTCAAAAGCAAAAAAGCAAAATTTGACAAATTACTTCCAGGAGAACACAAACCACTAACTAGCACACAAAAAAACATCTCTCACCATCCTCTCAGCAATGAAATTCTTTCAGCCTTACCTAAAAGACATAATTTTGCAGTAACTCCCTCCAAAATCCCGAAAGAAGAAATCATCAGTAATTTGGAATCTACACTATATTCCCATTCGCCCGAAAAAGCGAATGACATACGGCGTGGGACGGACAACATCTTACGCCAAGCCCAACTCCCCTCCTCAAACTTAACAAAAAAAAAACAGGAATTAAAGATTTCAATCGGAATAAAGACATCATAATATCACCCGCAGACAAAAATGATAACAACAAAATCATGGATGTCCTAACTGACGATGCATATGAGAAAAATGAGAAATACCCCAGAAAAACAATAGTCAGCAAAACAAAAACCCTTCTAAAAACTCTAAACTTGACAGCAAAACAATATCTAATTTAATATTGTCTACTAATCCCATCGCTCCAAAACTTGAAGCACTTTTCCCAATCCACAAAAACAACATCCCACTCTGAAAGATCGTCAGCACAATAAACTCACCAACTTAGAACCTAGCACGCTTTCTCATCAAATAACTGAATCCTTTCACGGGACACTCTATCACACACGTTCAAAACTCTTTCGACTTTATAAAAAAGATACAACAGATTCGCATTCATCCCCAAGCCATCCTAGTGAGTTTCGACGTAGTATCTCTCTTTACGAAATTTCCAATCTCTGATAGAATCGACATTATTAAATCCTGTGAAAACTTCCCCTGAAATCTTATACCTTTGAAAGAGCACTGTCTCAATAATACCAACATCTTTATGGAAAATCTAGAAACCAAAATCTTCAACCAATTCAAGCTTATGCCAGAAGGGAGAGATCGCATTTATAGGTAAGGTTGAAACAGTAATAGACTACATCCTTTCGGAAGGAAGCACGAGGAATATGATAGGAAGTATGAAGGTGGGGAATGAGATAGGTTCCGAGCACTTTCTGGTAATAGCGAAAAACTGAAAGGTGGGAAAAAGAAAAGAGGGGGACTAAGGAATACAAAAATGGGGGTCTTGGGGGTTGATAAATTGAAAGATTAAAAAAAAATGAAAAAGGAGAATGTTAGGTATGAAAAAGAGAAGGAAGTATACTCGTTAATTCAAAGGCTGAAAGGGTCAGTTAAGAAGGCAAGGAAGTATAACAGGCGAAAAAAAGAACATGAGAGGATGCAGGAAAAAAAGGGTAAAGGGCAAGTAAGAAATACAAGAAAGAAGTAGAAAAATCGATTGAAAAAGGTAGGGTTTGCAATGTGATGAATAGGGAAAGAGGAGAAAGGAAGGGCATGAACGAAGAAATAGAAATGAGTGAGGGGACGGTTTATATCAAGTGTCTGTTAAGGGGAGAGCACAATAGGATCACGGGGGGAAATAGAAGGATAGATCAAGGAGAACTGGAGGAAGGGAACGAAATAACAAGAGAAGAAGTGGATGAGGCAATAGATAGACTGAAAATAAACAAGGCTACAGAGGAGGGTAGCATAGAGAACGAAGCGATGAAGTATGGAGGAGAAGGGATTATGGAAGAAATGTGGAAGACCTGCAACAAGGTCTGGAGGGAAGAAGGATTTTCGGAAGAGTGGATGATAGGGCTGATGGTCCCGCTTGTCAAGAAAGGGGTGGCAAAGAAGGTAGAGGAGTACAGAGGGATGACTCTCATGCCAGTGACCTATAAAATATACGCAGAAATTCTAAGAGAAAGGTGAAAGAGTCAGATAGAAGAAAAAAACTTCGTTAACAGAAATTTAGAGAGGAAGAGGGATTAGGAGGGTTTAGGAACCATGATTAGGGTAAACATAGGAAATAAAGAGGGAGAAGTATTCTGTAGAGGAAGAAATCTAAGGGAAGGGTGCCCGTTGAGTCCGCTACTCTTCAATATGCTGCTGGTAGACCTAGAGGAGAAGCTGAAGAAGAAAGGGAAAGGGGGAACGGTTTTGGATAATAGCAAACTATACTCTCTACCATACGCGGACGACGTAGTTCTGTTAGCAGATGATGAGAAGGCGATGGACCTAATGATGAGAATTTGCGAAGAGTATGTGGCAGTAACAGACTTGACGGTGAACGTATAAAAAAAAAAGGTGATGTGCTACAGAAGTGGAAAGACCAAAATATATTACGTTTGAAAGATTATACATTCATGGAAGTAAGCTAATATAGACATTCTATCAACATATTTCGCTGGTGATAAAATTGACGATATTGATGATCAAATTATTATAAAAATGTGCAATTATAATAGTTTTGTGTAGATTGAAAATGAGTTTCACTATAAAACCTTATTCAAAAATAACTGATATGAATATTCCATCGATATGTGAGGCTAATAATGAAACTATAGGTTTGTTATATACAATCAATTTAACAAACAGTTGTTGATAAAATTGTTTATAACAGTAATTTTTGCCTTATAGTGACAAGACGTTCTTAAATTTCTATGTTATTCTGAAACTTATTTTTTTTCAAATAGTACGCCCCTTTCAAGGCCTTTTGAACAGATCTCTTGCATAAGTTGCCTTTCCTTGAGTTTGTGTTTTTACAGATTTTGCTAAATTAAATCCTCTGTTCCTTCCGGCAGAGTTATGTTCGAATTTCGATTGTTTACCGAATGGACCCCTATTCCTGGCGTTCATCGTGGTAGACTTTATTTTCCTGAAAGGTCTTCTCCTGCCAGACCGGATTCACCGCGTTCTCCAGTCAGGTTTGTTCCTCCTGCCGGCTCTTCTCTTCGTGCCAGGCCCAGATCTCCTCCTGCCAGTCTTTTTTCCATCCGCTTACGTAAATTAAAAATTTAAGAACTCTGCTCTGTTTCGCTTATCCCGCACAAGAATCCTAGTCGGCGATACGAAATTCTTAGATACGCTTTTAATCGTGATGCACCAATTCAAGTAAGAGGAAGATACAGTGTCCCTGCGCTCATGCCAACCGGAGGACAAGCTGTATTGTCAACGTCCAATGATGATGTCTTTGCAATAGTGGAGGAAAATAATAAATTTCTTGGCGGAATATCTAAAATAAACTATGGCATTCATGATAGGGTAAAAATAAACATGTGCAACGGTCAGTTTCAAGAAATGACCAGAGGAGCAATCGAGGAGGTTCCTTTAACCAAAGAAAAAACGATCTCAAAGAATGCACAAATAATAATGGTATTTACTGCCTCTGTCTACACTTTGTTTATCAAAAAGGAAATATCGAACACACAATCTATCCCTCGTGAGGCGCGCTAACTCTCCATATTGGAATTTTTATGGAATGAAATAAAATCCTTACTGTGATCTAAATACCGCCATAGTCCAGAATTTGTTTAAATATTATTTTTGTTCTATGAGTACAGATGCAGTCACACTGACCAATAGTGAGTTTATTTGCGCATTTTTTTCAAAGACAGAAAATCTTATTGTTGCAAATTTTCAACTAAAATATTGAATTTTGAAGCAACATATGACGTCAGTACAGTTTTATTGTATGAGCACAAAAGTTTGCGTAATTTTCCTCTACAGTTTCGAAACCTGACTTAGCCACAGCAATACGATCATCGTAACCTTGGGCAGTTCGTAGAATTCAAAACAAATATCGTCTTTCAGACATTAAATTAAATGAATCCACTGAATTTTAGTGTAATCATTCTTTGTAAGAACTTGGAATCTCTTGCAATATTCGAAATAAAATTTAATTTTAGAAATCCAATGAAATCTGTTAAATTTCTATAACATCTGTTACAATTCTATTGAAATTTTACAAAATTCCTTTCAATCTGTTAGAAATTCGCGAAATGAGTGAAATCTTGACATCTGGTACACGTTTAGAGCAAAAATTACAATACTATATCAGTACCAATATATTGTATTAATAAATATTTCCACGTATTGTGCTGGAACCAGCCTAAGACTGAGATAAAAAAACATAATATAATATATTCCGAGCACCTAATTTCTAAAAAAATTTGATCAAAAATTATTATTCTTATTCTGAGTTGAAACATAGAATTTGTGAAAGAATTATTATTTTCATTTTCAAACTGGGAATTTCAGTCAATAATTATAATTTAACTTGTAAAAATGGATTTGTGATGTGGAACGGGAGTTTTGGAGTATACTTTTTATTCTGATTCAGAAGAAGAGATTTAGAAAAAAATCGCTGCTTTAATTGAGAATTAAAATTTGATTTCTAAAATTCCCGGTTCTAAAGCAGAAATATTTGAACACTTTTTTAATGTTTAGAAGTCTCTAAAATTAACGATTTACCGGCCTGCGCTTAAACGTGGAAGGTTATACAAATTGTGATATCAGTTTTGATAAATTTAGTAATTATGTTCCTCTCCTTCAAACTACTCTAATGCAATGTAAATAACTGAGCAGAACAAGGTTGATCTTTATTATCTACGATATGATGAATATAAGCCATACTATATAATCTGATAAAGAACTGAAGTATTCATTTGTAAAATTGTCAATGAACGTCTTCGTGAATACATTAATTAGCTTTGTCTCTAATTAGAAAAAATGAAGATTGTTTCTACTCTCGTCTTGTCATTGGCTATTATCCTCCATTCTATTGGTAAATATTATTATTTTATGTGAGAAGTTGATCTCCTATTTCTCATGTTAGCATTATCGGCTATCTGCAAAGGTGG
>CAKNYM010045462.1:140776-174253 GCA_932195095.1 Andricus curvator
GGCGATGGGGTCGCCACATCCCTACGCCATATTATTATTATTATTATCATACCATTAAGCCAATTCCCTTTCGGGGTAGGCGTGACTTGCTCGGTTGGAGAATAGTAGTGTGTATATGGGTATATAGGTGTAAGGTATGTAGGTATATAGGTATATGGCAGATAGGTATATAGGTGTTAGGTATAAATATTTTAGATTGATCTGGAATTCTCGTGTTATTTATTTAAATGACACGTTTATTGCGCAACAATGCTCCGACCCAGGTTGCTGATCACTCTCTCTAGCGATCACCCCAAGTGAAGTGCCTCACAAAATTGTTATGTATGGTTCCCCACTTGGGCCCATTAGTATCCAAGGTCATTGTTTCAGGCGTAATTCATTCTATTGTCACTCTGTTTACAAACTATTTGTCGCCACACTTTTCTGTCCTGGCATACTCCTCTAGCTTCCTTCACGTCCATGCATTTTTTCATGTAAGCTCTTGTGTTTTTATGGCTTCTTATGTCTCTACGGATCAATGTCTCATTTACAGATTCTAACCATTCTTTCGGCGGTCTACCTCTGGGCATTCTACCATTTACTTTACCTTTATACACTTGTTTCGTCAGTCGTTCATCTTTCATTCTTTCAAGATGTCCGAACCATCCTAATTGATTTCTTTCCCATATGTCAACTAGTGTCTCCCCTGTACCACATTCTTTGAGGATAGTCTCGTTTCGGACTTTGTCCATCAGTGTTTTCCCGCATATTATGCGAAGAGGTTTTATGCCAATCGCGTTAATTTTACTTCTGTCCTTGAGTGAGGAGGGCAAATGTGGTGATGAGGCAGGTGTGGGGGTTGGGAAAGAAGTTATTCGCAGATGATTTTGGAAGGAGAATTAAATTGTTTGACTCACTAGTGATGAGTGTGCTATTGTATGGAGTAGAGGTATGGGGGTGGAAGGAAAGCGAAGAGGTAAATAGGATACAGGAGAGATATGTAAAGTGGACACTAGGGTTGGCAAGGAACACGCCTAATTATATTGTCAGGAGGGAGACGGGGAGAACGAGTGTAGGGATTCTAGCGGGGAGTCGAGCGTGTAAATATGAGGAGAAATTTTTGGAAGAGGAGGGTAGTAAGCTGTTTAGGGAGTGTTGGTGGGAGAAGGAGAACAGGAGAGGGGGTGGGAAGATGGAGGTTGAAAGAGAAAGGTATTTTAGAACGAATGGACTGAATATGGATGAATTGAGAAATATGCATGAGGAAGGAAGGAAGGTATATGAGTTGGTTAAGAAAAACAGCATGGAGAGAGAGAAGACAGCAGGGGAAGAGAGAATAAGAGAGACAAGGTTTAATGGGAACTATGTGTGGATTATGCCAAGGGCGAGAGCGCAATATTTGTGTGAGAAAGGAGAGAAAGGAAGTCAGGAGCTTATAGCGAGGATGAGATGTGGGTGCATGGAGGGTTTCAATAGGTTCTGGCTCGCTAGGGAAAAGAGGATGTGTGAACTATGTGGGAAGGGGGAGGCAAGAGTGGAGCACTGGTTGGAGGAGTGCGTGGAGGTGGAAAGGAGTGGGATAAGCATGGAGGTATTGATGCATGAAAGGGGGGACAAAAGGGCAGTAGCATGGGTGAAAGGAGTATTGGGTAAGATGGAGAAGAAGAGAAGGAAGGACGAAGAGGAATGGAGAAGGAAAGATTGTAAATAGAGGAGGAAGTAAATATAAGTAAATTTAAATATTGTAAATAGTAGATAAGTATTAGGTATTAGTCGCGGAGGCAGAGTTTGGTAATGCGAGGCAAGCAAGAAAGTAGGGACATGCGAGCGAGGCGAGGCGAAGCGAGGAAGGCAATGCGATAAGAGCGAGCGGCGTTAGAGATAAGATGTGGAATGATGTTAGTTTTAAGGGTTAGTTTTAAGAAAATTCTGTAAAGAATGGAAGTGTAAGCAAGTCAATTTTTTAAGGCCAGCATGCTAAAAAATAAACGTTTATCTTATCTTACTACTGTCCTTCTCTTGACAGGTCCATGTCTCGCTACCGTATAGTACAGTCGGTACGAATATAGAATTATGTATGGCCATTTTAGCTTTTTTCGATATATTTGTATTTCTGAGAATGGACCCTGCTCTACCGATAACCTGCTTACCCTTATTTATGCACCTATCTAACTCCCCATCTATTTTTCCGTCGCTAGTGAATAGACTACCTAGATACACGTACTTGTCAACTTGTTCTAATCTCTCATCATTTATGACAATGTTGCATATTGTTTTCTCACTTTTTCCTTCAAACACCATGATTTTTGTTTTATTTACGTTAATTTTAAGTCCCATGTCCTTCATGCTTGTATTAAGTTTATTCAACATTCTTTGCAAGTCCTCGACTGATTCTGCCATAACAATCTTATCATTTGCGAAAGCTAACCCACGTACCTTGACTGTTTGGAGATCTACACCTTCTTCGTCGAAGAATGCAGTTCTTAGACACTTATCCATGAATATGATAAATAGCCACGAGGACATAACGCATCCTTGTTTCACGCCTTGCATAAAATCGAACCAGTCACTCAGCTTCCCATTTACCCTTAAACTCGCTTTACTACCTGTATATATTGTTTTTATTGCTTGTAGGAGCCCTCCATTTATTCCGTACTCTTTAAGGACTTCCCAAAGTTTACTTCTATTTACCTTGTCAAATGCTTTTTCTAGGTCAATAAATGCACAGAAAACTTTCTTTCCTACTCTCAAGCTTTTTTCTGTGATCTGTCTTAGGCTAAATATCTGATCTGTACATGATCTTCCTGGCATAAATCCACTTTGGACTTCCCATATCTTTTCTTCTGTAATTTCCATTACCCTACGAATAAGTATTTTTAAGTATATTTTACTTACGGTACTTGGAAGACTGATATCTCTGTAATTACTGCAGTTGTTTTTATCTCCCTTTCTTTTGTATATTGGTATGATAATCGCTTTTCTCCAATCTTCTGGGACTTTCGCCGTCTCGATACATAAATTTCTCAATTCGCACAACCTGTGAGGTATGTACTCGCCACCGTATTTAAGCATTTCAGCGCTGATACTGTCTACACCAGCAGCCTTACCGGTTTTCAAGTTCTTTATTATATTTCTGACCTCAGTGACACAGACTTTTTCAATTGTGTTTTCTAATGCATTATGTTCTTTGTCGCAGTTTTGTTGTCCTATATCTTCACCTCCAAATAGTTCTTTAAAAGAGTCTTTTAAAGCGTCTACTATCCCGTCTATATCATATAGCATTTCACCTTTGCTGTTTCTCATGCTCGCAAACTCTGTATTTTTACTTTCCTTCAACTGTTTATATAATAGTTTCATAATTCCTTCAAAGCTGTTTTGTATTTTCCTCCCTTCTTCTGCTCTGATTTTCTCTTTACTTTCTTTGACTAGTCGTTTAACTTTTCTCTTTTTGTGTCCGTAATCATTTTCAAGTCTATTTCTCTCCTTATCGCTAAGACCTGTAATGTGCAACGTTCTTTCGTGCGCTTCTTTCTTTTCTTTTTGGGCTGCCGCAATTTCATCATTCCATCATGCATAAACAGATTTTCTTCCTACAACCGCTGTACCACATACTTCGGTCGCAGTTTCAACGATGATATCCCGTAGAAAAGTCCACATGGCCTCTAAATCTTTATTGTTTAATAATCCCTTCCGAATGTTCTCATCTATACGTTCGATTAACCTATTTTGAAAGTCTATTCGCACTTCCGGTTTATGTAAATTTTCAATCTTTATTCGCGTTTGTTTTGTTTTTGTTGTTCTCTTTCTTCTCCATCTCCGCCCTAAATTTATTTTGGAGACAAAGAGGTAATGATCAGTCTTGCATTTGGAACCCCTCATGACTCTTGTATCTTTCACTGGTTCTCTTAGCCTTTCATCCGCAATAACAAAGTCAATTATACTGTGGCTATTTCCTTTACGCCAGGTGAACATGTGGATCATTTTGTGTCTAAAACAAGTATTTGTAATAAATAGGCCCTTTTCTAAGCATAAGCTAACTAATTTTTCCCCGTTATAATTTTTTCTTGTTGCATCCCCAAATTTACCTAGCACCCTTTCTGTATCTGTATCCTGACGTTGGACACCGACCCATTCGTTATCTCCTAGCAGAATTATTCTTTCACCTTGATCGCAAATACTTATTTTATCATTTAAAGTGTCCCAGAAGGCATCTTTGACTTCTCTCGGGTCACTATCAACTGGGGCATAGCACGCTATGATGAATAATCTTCTGATTCCTACCTTCATTTGAGCCCACAACAATCTGGGAGATACAAACCCATGATCTTTGAGATGTTGTCTTGCTTTTTCATTTATGATTAAATCGACCTTCTGACTACCATGTGATTCACTGTCTACTTCTGACCATATTTCAAAACCGCCTCTCAACACCCCATTTTCTTTGTTTCTACTTTCGCAACCCTTTTTCTTCGTCTCAGGTACACATAAAATATCTAGTTTCATTGCATGCATAGTTTCTCGTAGTTCTCTTACTTTAAGATCATTCACTCCTCTAGCATTCCAAACACCCAGTCTCCATTCATCGCCTGAAACTCGACCTTCACGTTTACCGTGTGTATGCATTTCGTCAATCAAAGTTTCAGTCCATTCCGAGGCTACTTTATTGTTTGTATTATTCATGTTTAGATTGTACACCCAACTATTACCTTTATGCGCGAGATTTGTTTTGTTAGCTGAAATCATGTCCAAGTTAGGTGATTATTCGTCGTACGGTGGACAGTCTAGTTGGTTGGGGGGGGGGGGGGTGAGGACAGATAAAGGAAACCGAGAGTCTCAATTGGTTGGTGATTTGAACTGAGAAGGTTACCAGCCTTCAGCAGCGTTGTATTAGATAGGAGTTAAGATGTGCCCATCTGCTGAATCCTGGCCTACCTCTAAACGAGGAGCCAATAAGTCTTTTTTTTTCTTTTTAAATTGAAAAAGGGTTAAATTTTATTTCACTTTATTTATTTTATTTATTTATTTATTCATTTATTTATTTTTTCTCATTGTAAAAAATCTCTGAAATACTGTGTAGTTCTTGATTTATGAAATTCTTTGAAAAGCGTTTAAAGAATCTAGACTGCGAAATTATCACTGTCTCAACCTCGCGGTGGCCAGTCCCTTCAAGTCGCTATCGGTGAAAAAATTGCTAAAAATTTACTGCAACAATCACTTCTTTCTGCAGAAGACTTTTTAAAAATTCAGACTAGCTTCCATCTTAGTCAGAGGAAAGTAATCGGAATCGCTGCAGCTATTCGTGTGGCTTCTAAAAATGCTAAGATCGTTGAAGCCCATTTACAGAAAAAGCTATCGACTAAAAGCCATTGCGTCGATGAATTTTTTGGATTCAGGGAGTTTGATTTTGTAAATGTCAAAGCTGATGCGCTTTCCGAAGCCACCCAAACAGTAGCTTATTGCTCTAACCTAGAAGGCTTGATCGACCATGTCAAGGCGAAAAGAAAATTATCCAAATGTCATTTAAAGTTTGGAATTGATGGTGGAGGAGGGTCTTTGAAAGTGTGTCTGTCAATACAATCGAGTGAAAAAAAGGAAGAAGTGAATGGGTGCCGTCAAAGGTATGAGCAAGGAATTTCTGCTAAACGTTTCAAAGATTCTGGCGTCAACAAGTTGCTCGTACTTGCACTGGCACAGTGTGCCCAGGAAATAACTACGAGAACGTATCGCAGCTGTGGTCGACAATAAATATCAATAATTTCGAAGGGACTATTGCCACTGACTTGAAACTCGCAAACATTATGGTGGGTATCATGTCTCACAGCAGCTCTTATCCGCGTACGTGGTGTTATGCGAAGAAAGGAGAACTGCAAGATTGTGGAATGTATAGAACTTTAGGCAATGCGATGCAAAATTATGTTAGTTGGTGTGAAGCAGGTTCTGTGAAATCACAGACCAAACATAATAATAATTGTATCCATCCTCCTCTTTTCAATGCTCGTGAAGACAAAACACTTCTTCAGCTGATCCCTCCCCCTGAACTACATCTGATGCTAGGTGTTGTAAATACAATATTTACGAATTTGCTACCTGAATTCGAAGATGATGCTACTCGGTGGGCAGAATCATGCAACGTTCAGCGAAAAATAACGCATGGAAGTCCCGGTTTCAAAGGAAATTCATGTAAAAAATTACTTGACAAAGTAGATTCACTACGTGCTACAGGTCCAGTAGGACGCTTAAAATATGTGAAAGCCTTCGAGGACTTCGGAGCCGTCGTAAAATCATGTGTGTTTGGGACATAGGATGAACTGGAATAAGGCAATCTACAAAAAACTAATTTTTTTCTACTTTTTTCACCATTTTTCAAAAATATTGAAGGGTTTCACTTCTCGTAAGATGTTCAGCACCTGTAGCCCTTTTTTGGGTGCCAAACTGAATGGTTTGAGTCGATGAAATTCCAGATTTAACCTATTTTCATAAAAATATGTTGATTAACCTATTCAAAAAAATAAAAAAAAACGGTTTACTTAAAAACGGCCCAAGCGATTTTTTTCTTTTTCGGCTCAAAATGATCGTGGGGCATCCCAGAAATATATTCAGAAAAAAACCGGCATATGCAAGCCCTTTTGGGTTGAAGTCAGTCGAGGCACACCGTGAGTATCGAATAAATTATACAGTTTAACAGAACTTAAATCATTTTTCTAACAGAAAATCTTATTTTATGAAAAAGTAGTGTATTTCAAATCCACGAAGTACGAACTGCACATTTCTAGAAGCGAAGCTAATCAACATAATATTATGTTAATTTTTTATGTAACCCAAACCTCTGTAATTGACAGCTAGAATCGCCTTCAAAATATATAGGATTTATTAACTGTTTGGATTAGAAGCTTATAAGTTATAGATATAATAGCAAAAATGGTCAAAAATTGTGTTTTGGGATGCTCACACGACGTAACTGTTACTATACATTCATTCCCAACCGATCCCAGTTTACGTGATAAATGGCTAAATAAGGAAAGAAACAAACCCAATTTGATACTGAACTCTGGGTTTGGCCAATTGCAAAATTTTTCCATTGCGTAATATTACAAAATTCTCGAAAAAATCGAGTACGTTTAGGAGATACTTAGAAGTTTTTAAACGATTTAAGAATAATACAAACTTGTAAAGATGTCTCAAAATGAAGAAATGCAAATTTGGAAAACAATAGGTGTTTTTAAATTTTTGAAACATTTTAAGAGAATAACAAAATTTTCATTAGATTCCTCGGCAAAATTAAAATGATTTTTATTTTGAAAAATTAATTTTAAGAGAATATTTAAAAATAATTCAAAACATTTCAAAAGATATCCCAAATTGTCAAAGAAGAATCTGAAAGATTCTAAAGCATTTTTTTTCAATCTCAGAATTTAGAATTTTTTTTTATTCAATAAATTTTAAAAGATTAGACAGTTTAGAAGTTCTGAAAAGATTAAAAAAATAATTCTCTTAAGATTCATGGGGAAATTTTTAATGATTATTTATTTTGATAAATGAATTTTGAGAGAAAATTGAAAAATATTTTAATACATTTTAAATGATTTCCTACAATTTCGAGAAAGATTGTAAAAGAGTTTAAAGTTTAAATTTAATTGGAAAATATTTTTACAAATTTAACCAAAATAAAGATTTTCAAAGATTCCAAACAAAAATTTTGGAAGCTTCAAAAGAATTTTGAAAGTTTTTAGGAGAATAAACAATTTTGCATGCTCCCATTCATCATTTTCAGGGAATTAAGTGATCACTCTAGATTAACATTTTTAGCCAATTAGAAAGTTAACTATGACAAGCAATTCTTAATATAAAAACAATACATTTAAATTAATATTTCCTTCTCGAAATGAAATTGTAATGTAAAATAAACAGACTATTTCTTATTCATAGAATATAATTATCTAGTTTTCCTAACAACAAATTTTCTAGTATAAATAATAAAATATTTATAAAAGATCTAACTACTCCACAGTATTATAATATAGCATAAAAGAACTTTAATATTTAATAATTGCAATTTACTCTACCCTGCCTTTATAGGCGTACTTATAAGTAAAACTGTTAAAAGAAGATTTTCACAAAAAAACTTACCTCTCCAAATAAATTTCTATGTGTTTTCTAGTAATAGGAGGTAACGGACTCTCACTATGGAAATCTTTGAAAGTTTCTGGGTGTGGCATACTTAACAGAAGTTGATCTTCTTCTACATTATTTTCTTCAAAAAAAACGTTAAAATTGTTGTTGTAGTCTTCCAGTCTAAAGAAACAGTTCATTTATAAGTTTATAAATATTTAAAAACAATTTATAAGTTATACCATTGAATCAGATCTTCTTTTCCGCCACAAATATTTGCATTTATTTTTTTCAAACGCTCTTTTAATTCTGTAAGCTTTAAGCCAGCGTATTTAGACATTTCTAAGCGATTATAATTACATGAACACTTTTTTAATCATTCAGATATACGTTTACGTTCAAATCGTTCAAATCAATCCGCGCGTAGTACGGCCATACTGATTTTGTCTCCCATCGACAGAAGATCTAGTACTCGGCTCGGTGCTGCCACCTACGAGTAGTTTTGCAGAACGAACCCCATATCCTTGGCGATTAATCTCATTTGCGAGGAATTGTAGCACTAGCGCTGCACACCGACCAAATGCGAAACTAATGCTCTCAATGGGCCTGCGCGGCTGAAGGGGCATTAGTAGAGGGAAATTTAAATTAGTACCCAGATAACTTTCGAAAGACTATTTGGATTAGAGAGCATTTACATATTACGTAACATTATTTTTGACCTGTTTAACCCCCCTCCCCCATGTAACAGACCGTGACATTTCCTTTGTACCCCCCCCCCCCCACACACACACACACCTGTCACCGCCGTTACGTAACATTTTTGGTATTATATTTAAAACATAATAGATGTTTTCTAATGAAAAAAAGCTTTTGTAAGATGATGTATTATCTAGAAATAAATAAAAGAATATTTTGATGTAAGGCTGAATGCTTTTTCAATATTTTTTTTAGTCATACAAATATTGAAGTCATTTAATGAAAGTACTAATTGAAATTCACCAATTGAAAACTTTTTTCAATACCATAAAGAACACAAAATTATATTAATAATAATACAATATAAAAATTTCAAATAAGTATTTGTTTACAGTTTTTGAATATTGAATTTGAGCTGAAGTTAAATTCTGAGAATAAAAAAATAAGTAAGATCTGTTTGTTTTTAAATTTAAATAAACATAATTTTGATAAGATTCTTGAGAAATTTAGAAAAGATTTTTGAATACTTCAGATTTGTCAAAAAAGAATTTAGAAGATTTTAAAGCACTTTTTTTATTTTATAGGATTTTACATAATATTAGGAAAAATTCGAGCCTTTTTGAAAGATGCTTAGTACCTTTAGAAGTTTGGAAGAAATCAAGAAATATTTGATAAATTTTCGGAAATGTTTACAAGTTTTTAAATATTTCTAATCTATTTAAAATGTCTTAAATGCCTAAAAATATTTTTCACTGAGTCGTATGTTTCTTAACATTTTGAAAAATCATTCAAAATTTTAAAAAATTGACTTATAATCTTCTAAGATTTCCCAGAAATTTTAAGAAAATTTGTTTATTCTCTTAAAACCTTTCGAAATTCTTTTGAACCTTCTGAAGTTTATTTTTGAAATCCTAAAGAATCTACATTTCTAACAATTTTGTAAAGTTTGAAATTCTTTTTGAATCTCTCTCATTATTCTAAATATTTCTTGAATTCACTCGATTTTTTTTATCTTACCAAATTGAAACATTTTGCTTTAAAATCATCTACACTCTTTTTCAATCATTGAAAATTTTCACACTAGTCATAAGAAAATTCTTTTTTTAATCTTTTCAGACCTTCTCAACCTTCTAATCTTTAAAAATTATTCAAATTTTTTTAAAATTCTATTACATAAAAAAAATGCCTTTAAATTTTTTAGATTCTTCCTTGACAATTTTTGAAATCTTTTAAAATGTTTTGAAATCTTTTCAAATAATCTTTTAAAATTAATTTTTCAAAATAAAAAGTTATTTTAATTTTTCCTAGAAACCTAACATTTTTTTTCGTTCTCGTGAAATCTTACAAAATTCTTGAACAATCTTTACAAGTTTTAATTATTTTTTAATCGTTTTAAAACTTCTGAACATCTTTTAATCTCACTCAATTTTTTCTAAAATTACGTAATATGGCAAAATTACAACATTTTGCTTTGAAATCTTGTATACAGTCTTTTTACAGATTTTAGCAAATAATTAAAAAATTTTGTAATTTTTTTCAATTTTCTCTTAGAATTCATTACAAGACAATCATTTTAAATTTTCCCATGAATCTTAAGAATATTTTGTTCATTCTCTTGACACCCTACAAAATTTAGTTCACCTAAAAATTTTTTAAATCCTGAAAAATTAAAAAAATTGTCTCAAAGTCTTCCATATTCTTTTCCACACATTTTGAAATCTTCAAAACTTAAAATTATTTGCTTAAAATAAAACCTGAACGCATCTAATTTCTTTCGCATTCTTCAAAAAATATTTTTCCCATAATTTAATTTTTCTTATCTCTTTGAAAATAAAATAAAGTTTACAAATTATAGTGTGGTAGCGGAATGTTAAGAACAGAATCTTTTCCCATTATAAAAGACTCATTTACGATTTAAATTTTCTCTTCTATCAATAATGTTTGGAAATAGGTATCCCGGAATCGAGCCACACCTCCCAGGAATCGACTCCAGAATCGACTCTCGGCGCCGGGATTCGACTCCGAGAATCGAATAATTATGAACATTAACTCATTAATTAGTAATTTAGATTAAAATTAATTATGCATTTTAATTCAAATTACGTATGAACTTAAAGCCAATTTCAAATATTCGCGGGCTTTCATAAAGGGAGGAATCGGAGTCAAAGATTCTATTCCCAAGGTTGATTATTCGATTGCCGGAACCGATAAATTTTTCCAGAACCGAGAATCAAGAAAGAATCGAGAATCGACGCCTCGTTTGGTTCCGCAACCCTATTAAGAAAAATTTAGAACTAAATTTTATGATGAAGCAAAATTATTTATTTAGAAATTTTTATATACAAAGTTGATATTGCAGAAAATTCATAAATTAAAAATGTTACGTAATCGGCTAAAAATACCCCCTCCCCCACATGACAGACTGTAACGAAACTCGAAACCCCTCCTTCCTTTTCAATGATACGTAATATGTGAACGCTCCCTTACGTTGAAATTTTACACATAATTTAAAGCAACAAAAAGAAAGATCGAGTTCGTGAACCAGCATTTTTTACCAATGGTTCTGGTTCCAACCATAAAAAAGTAATAAAAAATTCAATTTCGCAGTCACACTATACAGCATACGAAAAAAGATCAATCAACAAAAATTATGCGCCAAAAAAAAAGCCATGAATTTTGTCCAAATCACTTTTTGATAGGATGCATAGTTTTTATTTTAATCGTAAAAAATAACATAAAAAATTAAAAAATTAAATTTTTTGAAAAATGACGCAAGCTATGAAAATCTTATCTGTAGGCAAATAAAAATTTGATAAATATATATTTTAAGGAACTTTTATAGAAACTTTATGGTTATATGTTTCATATATTTATAAACCAGAAAAATAGGTTTACAAGAACATTAACAAATATTGATTATTACGGAAGTTGTTGAAAATTTAAGAAAACATTGAAATTTACACTATTTTTGCAATGTCTATTCAAAATATAGACAAATTGGCTACATCCTGGGCTTATTTTATACAGAATTTTAAGAGCATTTAACCCGTTAGAGAGAACAAATTTTAGCTCTGACATAATTAAAATTAAGAGAGCTTTATCAGTCATCAAAAAAGAGGTGGTCGTAAACTTTGGCACGATAGTATATTTTTGAACAAAGTTATGTGTCGCTAATTTCAATTTTTTTAACTTCAATTAGATTCTGAAGCTGTAAATGATATCTTTATACTGTGTGGGATACTAATTTAAATTTCCCTCTGCTAATGCCCCTTTAGCCGCGCAGGCCGATTGAGAGCATTAGTTCTGCATTTGATCGGTGTGCAGCGCTAGTGCTACCCTTTCTCGCAAATGAGATTAATCGCCAAGGATATAAGAATGCTTCAACTCCGAACTATGAATTAATTTGCGAGGCGGCCGCGGCTTGCCGATCGACATACCTTTTTCGGGTTCGAGACGTTAATTAACGTCTTTCGGAACAACATTGTCCTGTGGAATGTTGATAAATTATTCAGAAAATTTAATTATCCATCACTGATGTTTAAAAATCTCCACCCCTCAACAAATTTTTCTTTCAAATGTAGCAGGTAAAATGTTTAGGCCTACCATTTTTGTAATACGAATAAAAAATTTTAATAAAGTAGATTTGTATGAATTAGAACTATTTTCATTTAAAAAATGAATTCTCGGTCGAAAAATTGTCGCATTAATTTACTTTTTTTAAAAACCAAAAAATCGCGGCGGACATGAACCTATGCTTTAACCTAGGTTTAAGTATAGGTCTAAACCTAGGGCAGACCTGGTTTTTTCTCCCAGCCACTTGGACCAAGTCCTAAGAAAAGACCAGGTTTTTTCGGGAAGTGTGCTATATGGGAATCTTGTAAGGCTTTCAAAAAGCAACGATTTTCTTCTCATGCCTTTTTTTAATATCGTGCGTTTTTTGGCTTAAAATTTTCATTTCCGTTTTTTATTTTTTTTATTTTGAAAATGCTATAACTCTGATAATTTTATTTTTATCAAAAGAGTCAAAAATTTTCAAAGTCTATATTAAAATCAACATTTGTGCGATTGAATCTACATCCATAAAATACGTAAAACTATTTCGGGTTGTAGTTGTTTATTGAAATCCTACTGTTTCTTGTCAGAAGGGGACAGGATAATCTTACCAAAAACAAGTTTCATTAAAAAAAATAACTCTCTTGGAAAAATACGTAATTTTTCGCATTATAAGTTTTCTAATAATTTTAACAAATTTAGCAAATGAAGTTGTTCTTATGGAAGAGTTGGAAAGTACTTATTTGATCTATTCTTAATTATTTATAAACAGTTCTATGTGCCCACCAAAAATGGAATTGCACATTTTTCATTCAACAAAATTAACTCTGAACAGAAAAAAGGAACATTCAACCAAAGAAATAAGTTTCTTATCACAGAATGAAATTTCCAACCAAGAAAGAATAATTTTCTACCAAGAAGATTTTTCTCTTTTAAAAACGGAAAATTAATTTTTCAACGAAATACTACAATTTTCGACCAAAGAAACGAATTTTCAACTAAAATTATGGATTTCCAAGCATTCATTTTCAAAAAAATACTTGAACTTTTACAGAAAGTGGAATGGTTAAAGTTCCAGTCCAAATAATAATCATATTTTTTCACCAAATAATTATATACACAACAAAATAGTTGAATTTTCAACTTAAATGATGAATCTTCGGCAAAGAAGTGAATTTGAAAAAAGGTTTGAGAGAATGAAAGAAATGCCAATCAACTTATTGAATTTGCAAATACTAAAGACCTTTTCTTCAACTAAATAGTTCAATTTTAAAAAAAGAAGATAAATTTTTGAACAAAAGGATTAATTGCAGACCAAAAACATTAATTTTCTACATACCAAGAGACGAATTTTCATAAGAATACTTTAATTCTCGATCAATAAAGTTTTTTAACAAGAAAGGAAAGAAATGCAACAGTCGACTTTTTAACCAGAAAAATTAAGTTTTAACTCAAATAGTTGGAGTTTCTTATTGAGTTCCATAAATTCAGTTTGCGTTTAAGCGAAAAACAAGTGAAATGAGGAAAAAGAACCTGCAGCTCTATTTAGAATAATTAAATTTGCAACAAAAAAGTTTAATTTTCGATCAAAGGGTTACATGTTTAACTAAAAAGAGGAATCCTTAACCAAAGCAGATTAAATTTAATATGCATTAATTAGTTATTGTCGAACTTTTCAGCAAAATCAGTTCTACAAAAATCAAAAACAGTTTTAAACCAAAAAAATTAATTTTCAACCAACGATACAATAGTAGGCTTTTTCATAAAAAAAAAGATTCAAAGCAAATTTTTGGAGTTTCTTATTGGTTTCTTTAAACAAGAGGAAAAGAGGACAAGGAAAACTTTTCCTTCCTCTTTTTTCCTTTGTCGAACAACTATTTCTGATGACAGGATTAGATTAATTTTTGAAAACATCTTTCTCTCCTTTGAAGTCTTTTTTCTGCAATTTTGTTACACTACTTGACTTATTTGAGATTATGTTTTTTTGAAAACATTCTCTTGACCAAGTTGACTTTCCTTCAGTATATGTTACAAATATTTTTTCTAAATTGAATCCTCTGTTTCTTGTTGCAGGGTTAAGTTCGAATTTTGAGTGTTTACCTAATGGGGAACCTATTCCTGGTGTTTCTCGTGGCAGACCTTCTTATAATCCTGAAAGATCTTCTCCTGCCAGACCTCATTTTCCGCGATCTCCGGTCAGGTCGCATCCTCCTAGCGAATCTTCACCTCGTGCCAGGTCCAGATCTCCTCATGCCAGTACTTCTTCTATTCGCCTATATAAATTAAAAATTGAAGATTTAAGGTATGTTCGGCTTATTCCCCATAAGAATCCGAACCGGCAATTCGAAATTCGAAATACACTTTTCCTGGTGATGCACCAATTCAAGTAAGAGGAAAATATAGTGTCCTTGCGCCCATGCCAACAGAACAACAATCGGTATTATCAACGCCCTGTGGTGATGTCTTTGCAATATTAGAGGGAAATAATACATTTCTTCGTGGAATATATTCAGCGAAATATGGCTTTCATGAACGTGTAAAACTAAACATGCACAGCCGCGAGGTTCAAAAAATGACCACAGAAGAAATCGGGGAGTTTCCTTTAACCAAAGATAAACGAATTTCAAAAAATTTTCAAATAATAGTGGTAAACGACGTTCATCAACAACCTTAATTACGTTTTTTCGTAATGTGAAACTAAAATATTAGGTTGTACGCATAACTATACATTCAAAATTTCCGGAATTTTCACTTATTATTCTCCAGCATTTTATTCTTGTAACATTTTAACATCTTGTATAATTGCAATAAAAAAATACCAGATCAAAATTGCATTCTTTTTTCAACCGAAAAAGATGACTTTTTAACAAAATGCTTCAATTATCAACAAAATAATTGAATTTTAACATAACCGTCGAATTTTTAACCAAAAAGATGAACATATAACTAAAATGATGAATTTTCAAATATGAATATTTAACAATAAAGTTGATTTTAAACTAAACAGTAGCATTTCAACAAAAACTGAGGAAATATCAAACTAAGAATAAATCTTCAACCAAAAAAGTAAATTTGTAATAAATTAGTTGAACTTCTGATAAATTAATGAATCTGCAACTGCACTATAGTTACATTCACAGTTCAAAAAAATTACTTTCCAATCAAAAAAAGAAAAAAAACGAATTTCAAACAAAGAAATTAATTCACGTTTTTTGTCGCCAGAATGATGGTTTATTAACTCCTAGTTTAAAATAAAAATGGTCATTCTTACGGGTAGCTGTAAAAAAATTCTTTTTAGCTCAAAAACCAGGACCGTAATATCAAAACTTAATTTCTCAATACTATTGGAAATATAAATTATCATAAGACCACTATTTTGGTTTTAGACTAATATATCTAAAACATGGGAAGCTACATTTTGTACATGGGATTAAATATATATTATTTATTATTATTATTTTTATTCATTATTATTATAGATAAATATGAAAAATTATATATTTTTATTTATTATTATTATTATGTATGTATTATCATGATAAGGTTACATTTTAGCTCGCCAAGATCCAGCAAATTCTTTGCCTTTTTTATGAAAATTATAAAAAAAAAACATCTTTATGATATTCAATGATCATTGACAAAATATTTTTTCTATTTATTATTCCTTTCGTAGACCATTCGTAGCCAAGTTCATACCTTATCTAGTCCGCTCCTCAACAATGATCGTTAAAAAAATATCAAAAGAGACTCGCTACTGATTAGTATTATTGCATCTGCACTCATATTACATAAATGTTTCTGAAATTTAGGACATTTGAATTGGATTAAAATCAGATTCAAAATCCTATTTAACGACCAATACTCAAGTTAATGTATTCTGAAAACAAAACAAGAAGCCAACGATCAAATTCGGACAACCACCACAAATGCTCCTATTACAATTCCTAAAAACAAATAAAAGCAAAAAAATTTAATTTTGATGTTAAGCTTTTTGACCAGGGTAATACGTAATAATTATGATGTTAAAATTTTTTTAGTCTACTGGTCGTTTCAATATTTTTATAAAATATTGATACTTAAATTTTCAAAAAAATTCTCTCTAGCTCCGGTGTGATTAGAACACCACGTCATTCAGATTTCCAGTCCGATGCTCTTGACTACTAAGCTACGGAGAGACAATTTAAGTATCAATATTTTATAAAAATATTGAAACGATCAGCAGACTAAAAAAATTTTAACATCATAATTAAAAGCAAAAAAAATGTGTTTGTTTGGACAAAAATAAAAAAGAGGAAAGGAAAATGAGAAGGCAACCGACCTCATCCCCTTCCTTCTTTTTTTTATTTCTTTCGTCTTTCTTATCCTTATTATTATCAAATCACAATAGAGAAGCATTTATAATATTTACCAACGTTCCGGTGCTCATACGAAAGAAATAAAAAAAAGAAGGAAGGATATTTAGTTGGTTGCCTTCTCATTTTTCTTTCCTCTTTTTTATTTTTGTGCAAAGGAACACATTTTTTTTTGTTCTTTTGTCTTTAGGAATTGCAATAGGAGCATTTTTTGGTGGTTGTCCAAATTGGATCGTTGGATTCTTGTTTTGTTTTTAGGAATTCTATACAACAAATGTTTCTATTAATATTTAACGTAATTATTTTTAATAAATTCTTTACTGTGGTGCTTGAACCTTGCTTTTTGTTTGGTTGACGATTTGTTAGATGGACTGCTAGGCTGATATAATTAGTAACGAATGATCACCATGCGTAAATAAATTTCATTGATATAAACAATTTTTTTTTAACAAAAAAAGGAAAGAAATGCAACTAAATCGTTGAATTTTCTATGCAAATTAATTCCTTTGTGCAATTCTGTTACGCAAAATGACTCTCTTAGGTTCATGTTTTCAAGAAACTGATTTTCGGAAAAATATTCCTCTTCTTTCGAGGCTTTTTCTTGAGTTTATGCTTTTCAAGATTTTCCCTAAATGGAATTCTCTGTTTCTTGTTGCAGAGTTGGGTTTACAGTTCGAGCATTCCCCTAGTAACAACTTCACTCCTGGGTTTCCTCGTGGCAGACCGCCTCATTCTCTTGATTTGACTCTTTCTCTTTCCATATCCCATTCGGGTTCTCCGGTCAGGTCTCCTTCTCCTCCAGAATCGTCTCTTCGTGCCAGGTAAAGATCTCCTCTATACGCCTAAGTAAATTAAAAATTGAAGAACCTATTTACGTTAGTTATATTTTCAGTTAAAAAAATTAATTTTTCACCAGAAAATTCTTGCAAGACATGTAACGACGTTGTTTTTCGTTTATAAGAGGTCAAGCAGGATGACTTTTTAGCAAAATTTTTTAATTTTCAACTAAATAAGAAAATTTCTCACTAAAAATGTAATCGTCAGGAGAAAGCCAGGGGTGAGACCCGGGTTTTATCCGACCTCCCCAAAATTTTTGAAACGTGTACATAATATACATATTCCTTCTTGTATGCCACTGCAAATCCCTCCCCATCCTGCTATTGTTTTCTGTGGCACATCTCCCCACCGACAATTCTTTTCTGCTTTGGCCTTGATTACAAGGACTTGCATGCATTACATGGGATTTCAGAAAATTACGAGGAATTACACAAGATTACACGGGATAACATGGAATGACATGGAAGAGTGTACACCAAACTATAACAGTGGTTGAAGCCTCGGGATAGCCGCAAACTTCATTTTCAGTTTCCTAACTTTTCCCTAACCAATTATTTATTTCCTCTGGCCATCAACATTTAACGCCCAGGATCCGAATCTATTATTTTTTATCCTTAACGGTTAGTCTACTAAGAGTGCAGGAAATGCGGCAGTGAAGGTGAAACATTCCTGCATGTCATGTGCCAATGCCTGGCATTAGCTAGACTCAGGCAACAAACCTTTTCGGCCCACTTCATGGGACCTGAGGAAATTATAACGCGATCAGTGCCTTAATAGTCAGAATGAGAAAAATCACTCACTAAGACAAAGCTGTTACAGTTGGACATGTGGTTCGTTATGTTTTTATAACAATCGTATGTTTTATTGTTATTGATGGAATATCAATATTAGATATGAAATATCAATGGGAAGAAGAAGTGTCGCCATTCCCAAGAATCAGGTAGCTAGGCTGGGACAAAACAGTTGACATCTGCTAAGGATAAAAATTTTACAACCGATAAAACATTTAATCTTGTAATAACTGATTTTAAAATTAAAAATTTGGAACCTGTCGGTCTCAAGAAATACAGACATATAAAATTTTTCGAAATAATATTAAAACTGTGATTTTCTACAAGTATCTAGTGAACTGTTGGTGATGGGAAAATATTGATAACATTTTTAGATTTTCCTGCCTAAGAACATAATTATTGCAGTTAGTCAAAATTGATAATACATAAAAAATAAATACGATGAAGATAAATAATATAAACATTCTTACAAAATTTAAAGCGGATTAATGATGACCCACGGAGGTCTCGGGAGCCTTTTGTTCTCGGTGAGATATTGTTTTCCCTGAATATACTAATACGCAAATGTAAGGTGGTTTCGTTTTTTTTCAAGGGTATTTTTTACGATTTTAACAAAAAATACGCATGCTATCAAATGATAATTCGAAACAAATTTGTAGATATTTTGTAAATGAAAAACTTTTCTTAATTAATTTTTTTCGTATCTTGTGTTGTTTTTCCAAAAAAAAGGTATTGTTAATTTTATCTTTTACGATTGAAACAAAAACTACGAGTCCTATCAAAAAATTATTATGAAACATTTAATTTGTAGCTCTTTTTTGGGTGATCAACTTTTGTCTATTCCTTCATACATAGTTTGTATCGTTTGTCAAAAAATTGAGTTTTTTATTTTCAGCTTATTTACAATTAAAACAAAAAATACGCTCTCCATAAAAAATGATTAATAACAAATTTATAGTTCCTTTTTGGGGGTTTAACATTTGTCTATTAATTTTTTCCGTATACTGCACAGTTTGACAGCAAAATATAATGTTTGATTTTTCATTTATTATGTGTACGATAAAAATTTGAATTTTTGATTTTTCAAGAAGATTTAAAAACTAGACATAATAATCTCGGAGGCCTTTCAAAAAGCAACGTTTTTTACTTGACTTTTTTCATATTGTGCGTTGTTTGGTTTAAAATTTCAATTTTTTTTTAAAATCCTATAACTGTGATAATTTTCTTTTTATTGGAAAAAGTCTTCAGGATGAATTGTTCAACTTTTTGAGTACTGTGAACAGCTGTACATAGAATTTTTAAATCTTGGAAGGAATAGTCTCAAAAAATTTCAAAATGCTCTAACTTTTTGAATTTTCAGCCAAAATAGCTGACCAACAAACTTGTACTTTCTGTTTACATTCTTAAAAAGTGTGCCAAACAACAACGACAGCGACCCTGAATTTTCACTTATTTTTCCATGAACAATATTTCCTTTTCCCTAACTATGAATATTCAAAGACCAGCGTTTTTATCTTGTAATATTTTAACATCGTATATCTTATAACAGCAATAAAACAATACCTGATTAAAATTTTTTCCTTTTTTTTCAACCAAAAAAGATGACAAAAATTGTTATTCTTAGCTTTGAAAAATTTCTCTCTAGCCGGAAACCAAGAACGTAACATCAAAACTCAATTTCCTAATAGGATTGAATATATAAACTTCTCATTAAACCACTATTTTGGTTTTAGACTAATATATCAAAAATCTTCATTCTTTCGACATCAAACTAAAGTACTACAAGTTAGTTCAGCTTTCAACCTGGTAGTTGAGTTTTCAATCGAAAAAAGAAGAATTTCCAACACAAAAAGATCTCTTCTACAAGAAATAGAGAAGTTACATTTTGAGTTGAAAAAAATTTTAATAAAAAAAAATTTTTTTTAATTGTTACATTTTCAACCGAGGAGATGAACTGTTAATCAAAAAAATGTTGTTTGACAAAATTGGCTCAACTTCAGTTAGAAAAGTAATTTAAAAAAATGAACTTTCAAGCAGAGATTAATCGTCAAATAAAACAATAAATCTTCAACAAACAAATGATTTATTAAAAAAGTGGTTCAATCCTCAACAAAGGAGTTTGATTTTCAACCCAAAAAGATCTCAGATGCATGTTTAACACAAAAATATGAATCTTCAACGAAAAGTTAATTTTCCACGGATTTTTACACATCCAGGATGACCGTTAAAAATATTTTTGAGTCACTAATAACATGAGGGACTGTGTTGTATACAAACCAACATCTGAAGAATTAACCTCATAATTATTGTAAAAATATAATTGGTATTAGGCAAAAAATTAAGTTTAAATTAATTTTTTTTTTATTTTTGAGATAATGAGAAATGTGAGTTGCATATTGTTAAATATAATTTTTCCCAGTGATATTAAAATAGGATTAACAACTTAATGTTATTAATTAAAAAAAGTTTTTTTTGAAGTGAGTTACAAAAGTTTTCTGCAGAATTTCAAAAATATGTTATCTACAATTCATGTATAAGTAACTGAGTTATATTTTTATTATAAGCACTTTCATTTGCGTTAGCCTTTTCCTTTAATATATATATGCACTAATTATTACAATGTTCTGCGTTGAATGCCCTGACTTTTCCCTGACTTTTTCCTTATATCCAAGTTTTCGTGAACTATAGCTACCCTGTACATATTCTTATAAGAATATAGCTTTTTACGTTTCAAAATTAAACCCGAAAACCCCTTATTTTATAAAACAATTTTTTTTATCTTTTATTATTTTGGCTCGACATAATTTAGCGAAATCTGAACGTTTTTATAAAAATTACTAAAAACCTTCTTCATGATATTCAATGATCATTAAAAAAATATATTATTTACCCCTTATAATGATCATTAAACAAATTTCAAAAGAAACTCACTACTGATTAGTATTGTTGCATCTGCACTCGTGGTACATGAATATTTCTATTAATATTCAACTTAGTTGATATAAGCAAACTCTTTACTGTGGTACTTGACCGTTGTTTTTTGTTTAATTCACAATTTGTTAGATCAAATGCTAGGTCGATCTAATTATTAACGAATTATCACCATTTTCATTGTTATAAACAATTTTATTAATATATATATTCAATTTTTCGTAAATAAAAATGAATTTTTCCATAAAACCTCATTCGAAAATAACTAATATAAATATTCAATCGATAAGTTAGGCTAATAATGGAACTTTGGCATCGTTCTATGCAAACAATTTAACAAACACGCAGCTGTAACAGTTGCGTATAATAGAATTTGGTTGAAGGCTGAACCAATTTCTGAATAAATCATCTATTTTTCGAAGATTCATCATTTTACTTAAAAGTTCATATCTTTGCTTGGAAATACATTTTTTTTTTAAATTACTTTCCTAAAAGAAGTTGTAATCTTACCACGGATTTAAAGGCATTTGAAAGGATTTCGTAAGAATTATTGTCATTTTACAGAGTGCAATGACTACACTAAAATTCACTGTAGGGGTGTTTAGATCACGTTCAAGATTTTATTATATTCTATAAAAATTCCAATATCGAAAGTTAGCGCGCGCTTACGAGAGATCGATTGTGTGTTCGATGTTTCCCTCTTGATAAACGAGGTGTGGACAGAGGCAGTAAGCACCAATTCCTCTATACGGAGCTTTTCTACTCTTGCTTGGTTTTGCCTATTCCGTTTTCTTAATGTGTACTGAGTGCTCAACGTTGATTCAATTGAAGTATTGTGTCAACAATCTCAAATGCTGTTGGTTCTATAAAGAACCCTTTCTTCCAACAGCTTCAATGAAAAAGATCCGGCACAACAACACAAAGGACTGAAAGGTTTTACAGTCCACTCCATGCAAGAATTTTGTCTTTCCAGACTTCAATCAAGTTTTAATCAATAGTTAAACTGTCAAAAAGTATTGTCCAAGAAAAATTTGGTATGTTGTATTGTTTCTTTCAAGATGCGCAAACTTGTCTTATATAGAATTGATTCGGATTTAAATTTTCCCAAATGGGGTTTCAGTTTTGAGAATTTTAGGACGATGTTGTTGTCCCTGGTTTGTTTCAAGAAAGCTGAAGATTTTAGTAGCTTAGCTTGAGATGACCTGAGCTTACTAAAAGTTTTAGTTTTAGTAAGAAAATTCTCCTAGTAGAGGTCTTCAATAATAGATTTAATGCTTTAACGATGATTCACTTTATTCAAAGGAGGTGTTCGGGCTTCAATCCCATTTGGTTTTCCGTCTTCATGGATTTAAAAAAAAAGACTTGACTGGTCAATCAAGTTCGACGAGACTCCACGGTGGGGCACACTAACCAATCGCAGAAATTGTAGAAAGTATATCTAAGAACAAGATAACCTGAAACTTCAGTTTCAGGTCTATTAGTCTGAAACTAAAAGATATATTTGTAATTGTAACGAAATTTCTCTCTAGCTCCGATGAGATTCGAACCCAGGTCTACAGATTGCTGGTCTGGTGCTCTTACCAACTAAGCTGGCAATTGAGCGCAATTGAATTTTTTGGTGGTGCGATGGAGCGCATTTGAAACTAAAATAGTTAGTGAAAAGAAGATTTGAAAACGTTGATTTCTGACGATCATCGCACCAGTCCCCCCAACCCCTTTTCCATACTCAACTTTGTCGATAAGTCCGTTATCATAGCGGTCCAATCCTTGTTATTGGTGGTGCGATTGAGTGCATTTAAAGTTCTGTAAGATAACGTATTTAGAAGTGATGTTTTCTAAAGGGGGTAGGGGACCAGCGTATAACCCCCCCCCCCCATTAACACTTGCAATAACTGCTTTCGGATACAATAGAATGGATTTTGGGTAAATTTAACAAATGATTTAGTTAGTCTTCTTGAGAAATTAAGTTTTGATGTTATTCTTTTTCTGGTTTTGAGCCACAGGAAAATTTTCCACAGTTAAGAATAACCATTTTGGTTTCAGACTTGTAGGTAAAAGACTTTCGATCGACAAAAAAAAGTAAATTAATCTCTTTGGCTGAAACTCGTTGTTCTTTGGGCTGAAGGTTTATTTCTTTGTTTAAAAACTCAATCATTTTGATCAAAATTGTTCTTTTCTTTCAAATTAGTTTTTTAAATTGCAAATGTAAGTTTTCTATCTTTGGTTGAAAATTTGTCTTTTTTAGTAGAAATCTAATCATCTTGTTTCAAAATTTTCTCTGGTTTATTTGAAAATGCATCTGTTGGATTGAAAAATAACTATTGTGTTGAATATTTATATTTGTATTCATATTTATATCTCTTTGGTTCAAAATTTGGCAATTTTGTTTAAATTTAATTATTTTGTTGATAATTCAAGCATTTTGTTAAGAAGTCATATTTTTTGGTTCAAGAAAATAAAGGCATCTTAATCTGGCATTGTTTTATTGCGATTATGAAAGATTCGTTGTTACAATGTTAGACGATTCAAATGCTCGTCATTGAAAATTGGTTGTTAGATAAAAGGTGAAAATTGGTCATTAAAAAATGATGTAAAAGTCAGGGAATTTTGAAAGTGAAGTTTTGCGAATAACATAATATTTTAGTAGCATATTACAAGAAATAATTTCAATCAACGTTGTGGATGTAAGTCATCTACTATTATTACGTGAAAATGCTTTAAGATTGGCTGATCTTTGGTTAAGGGAAACTCCCTGATTTCTTCTGCGGTCATCTTTTGAACCTGGCCGCTGTACATGTTTATTTTTATCCGTTCTTGAGGGCCATGCCTTAGTATATATATTCCCCGAAGATATGTATTATTTCCCGCTAATATTGCAAAGACCTCACCATTAGACGTGGATAATACAGATTGTTCTTCTGTTGGCATTGGCGCAAGGATGCTATATTTTCCTTTTACTCGAATTGGTGCATCGCGAGGAAAAGTGTATCTTCGAATTTCGAATCGCCGGGTCGGATTCTTGTGGGGAATAAGCCGAACAGAACTAAGTTCTTCAATTTTCAATTTACTTAGGCGGATAGAAGGACGATTGACAGGAGGAGATCTGGACCTGGCACGAGGAGAAGATTCAGAAGGAGGAGGAGACCTGACCGGAGAACGCAGAGAATGAGGTCTGGCAGGAGAAGACCTTTCAGGAGAATGAGAATGTCCGTAAGAAGCAACACGAGGGATAGGGTCGCCATTAGGTAAACAATCAAACTGTGAACCTAACTCTGCAACAAGAAACAGAGGATTTAATTTTGAAAATGCTTTGAAAACACAAACCTAAATTGCACAAAAAGACTTCAAACGAAAGAAATATGGTTCGAAAAATTAGTGTAATCGGGTCATTAGAGACAAAGGAGAAAAAACGGGGGAAAAGTTTTTCTTGTGTATTCTCTTTCACTGATTTGACACACTTTCCCCTAATCCCCTCCTTTAACCTTCTTTAAAGAATTTCCCTTTTTTCACCTTTCGGTCGTTTGTCGCTTAAATGCAAACTGAGTTAATAGAACCCAATTAGAAATTCCAACTTTTTGGGTTTAAACTTAATTTTTCTGGTGAAAAAGTCTACCGTTGTATTTTTAGTTGAGAATTAAACTTTTTGATTCACAACTTTTTTTTAAATTTTAATAGAACTGTTTTCATATTCTCATCTCAATGAGAAGATATTTTCGACGTTTTGAGGCCCCCTGAGTAAAAAAAAAAATATTTTCACGCCTGTGTCTGTCTGTCGTCGTCGATGTCGTTGTTGTCGTTTGCTGTCGTGTGTAAACCTTATAACTTTTGAAAGGCTACTCGGATTGGATTGTGCTTTTTCACCATTTTTGAGGGTGTAAAAGGAAAGGACGAGTTCATTAGTTAGCAATTTTGGATGGAAATTAAAAAATGTAGAGAATTTTGAAAATTTTTCAGGCTACTTTTCCCCATGATTTATAAATTCTACTTATGATTATTCATAGTAATTGGGGAGTTGATCAATTTATCCTCACGACTGTTTATCGATAAAAAGAAAATCATCAGAGTTATGAGGTCTTCAAAATTTAAAAAAAAAAACGAAAAAAATGTGCACATTACTTTGCAATATTGGAATAAGCAGTTCTAGAGCGAGGTGCGAAAATAATTATGCTATTAATTTGATATAACAGAGTTGAACGTAATGTAGAAACGATCGCACTTTGGTCTATTCTAATAAATATTCGTCTCTTATTAGAAATTTTATCTATTTTGGATAAACGTACAATTGAAAATTAATTGGTTCATTGATTAGGGCAATTAAATTCATTCTTTTTTCACCATATGTGCACGCGCACATATGGTACGAATTGCGTAGCAATAGGATTTCTTCGAAATAAATTCAGAATTAATTTGTAGTCACTTGGGGAAAACTCAATAAAAGTTTCAAATAAAATAGCAATTAGAATAAAATGTAGAATAAATCACACGCATTTTTTTTTTTTTTGGGTATAGCTTCAGAAATGTTCATGAAATTATAGATAAATTATTTTATTCTACTCACCAATAAAATTAAGGATAACCGCCAATGACAAGACGAGAGTAGAAACAATCCTCATCCTGTATAATTAGAGGAAAGTTAATTATTGTATTATTGAAGATTTGTCTGAAAAATGTAACTAATTGATATTCCAGTTCTTCATCAGATTATACAGTATGTCTTATATTCTTCTCAGATATTAGAGGCGTTAATGTTGCCCTGCTCAGATATTTACATTTGATTAGAGTCGTTTTCAAGAAAAAAAAATATTAAATTTGTCAACTTTGGCCTGTTCAGATATTTACATTTTATTGGAATTATTTTCAAGGAGAAAAAATGTATGATTACTAAATTCTTTAAAACTGATATCACAATTCATATAATATTTTCCGTTTGATCGCAATTCATCATTTGAATGGTAAATTTATATAGTTTCTACCCAATGAATAATTTTAAATTCCCGGATATTTTCCGGGTTTCTCTTGGTATATTGTTAATTTTGCCCGGAGAATTTGAAAGTTTTTAAAAGATTCAAATTTTTGAATCCATGTCATCTCAGGTAATCCCTATAATCTTGTGGATTCTTATGTAATCCTATGTAACCTTGTGTATTTATATTTCTCTTCTTTCAGTTGCTTCTTTCTAATTAATTATATTTTTAGTTTGAAATTTTATCATTTAATTAAAAATTCAACCATTTTTTTAAAAGGTCATCTTGTTTGGCTCAGAATTCGCTGGAAATCAACTTTTCGTGAAAAATTCATATTTTAATGTTAAAAGTTCATCTGAAATTTTTCTTGGTTAAACATTGAACTACTAGGTTGAAGGTTGAACCACTTAGTTAATAAATAATTTAATTGTTGAAGATTTCTCATTGTTTTGAAAATTTATCTCTGTGCTTGGAAATAAGTTTTTTTAAATTACGTTGATAACTGAAGTTGAGCCACTTTTCTTGAACAACATTTTTGGTTGAAAATTAATCTATTTTGTTTTAAATTCATATTTCGTTCATATTTTTTTCTAATCAGAATGCAACTTTGATATATTTGGTTTAAAATCGAACTTGTTTGGTTGACAAATCTTCTTTTGTGTTTGAAAAATTGCATTTCTGGTTCAAAAATTAAAACATTTTGTTAAAAACTTCTTTTTTTTCTGTTAAAGGTTCATCATTTTAGTTTAAAATGAATCTCTGTGGGGGAGTTTGGTATCATGTTTTTCAACTAGGGTAGTAGTCCAGTTTTTTGTCGATGGAATGACAGTTTTTGATTCATCAAAGATCTTATAGAAAATCCGTCTTTTGACGTTAATGTTCAATAATTTAGATTTCTTTTTTTGTCTGGACTAGAAATTCTTTATTTGTTTGAAATTTTTCTTTTCAGATAGAAAATGTATCACTTTAGCTAAAAGCTCACCTCATAGGATCCAAAGACTACTTTGTTAAAAATTCGTCTTTTCTATGCGAAAATGAATTTCTTTTTTACTGAATGTGAAACTATTCATTTTTAACTACTTTGTTGAAAACTCAACTCTTCGGTTAAAAATTGGACTGTTTTGTTGAACTTTAATCATTTTGTTGATAGTAAAGCGTTTTCTTAAAATGTCATCTCTTTTTGGTCGAAAGAAATTTTTAATCTGGTATCGTTTTATTCTGATTTTGAAAGATTCGATGTTAAAATGTTACAAAATTAGAATGCGGTTTTTTGAATGATAATGGTTGAAAAATTGGTAATGGACAAACTAGGGAAAAGTCATGTTTTTTTAAAATTACTTTTCCCATTGAAGTTTAGCCACTGTCGTTGAACAAAATTTTTTGGTTGTACGTTTATCTCCTTGGTCAAATTTCTATTTTTTGTTGAAGGTTGATCTTTTGAGATGAAAAGTATTTATTCTTAGTTGTAAAAAATTTCTCTCTACCTCTGCCGGGAGTCGGACGCAGGTCCACAGATGGCCGGCCTGGTGCTCTCACCAACTAAGCTGCGAAGAGGAACGAGATTCGATAATTCAAGTGTTTTGTTGAAAAGTCATTTTTTTCATTACCAGAAATAAATATATTTTTATATGGTATTTTTTTATTACGATAATGAAAGATTTGAAGTAAAGAATTACAAAACTAAAATGCTAGTTTTTTAAAATTAATGGTTATTGAAAAGCAGAAATTGGCCATGGTAAAATTAGGGAAAAGTCAGGGAATTTTGAGAATGAAGATTAGCGGCCAAGCTAATATTTCAGTTTTACATTATAAAAAAAATTTAATTAATATTGTGACTGAAAGTCGTCTACTGTTATTATTTGAAAATTCTTTGAAATTGGGTTATCTTTGGTTAGAGGAAACTCCTCGATTTCTTCGGTGGTTAGCTCTAGAACCACGCAGCTGTACATGTTCAGTTTTACCCGTTCTTGAGGGCCATACTTCATTGAATATATTCCACGAAGAAATGTATTATGTCCCTCCAATATTGCAAAGATGTCACCACTGGACGTTGTCAATACAGATTGTTTTCCAGCTGGCACGGGCGCAGGGACATTATATCTTCCCCTTACTTGAATCGGTGCATCACGAGGAAAAGTGTATCTTCGAATTTCGAATCGCCGGGTCGGATTCTTGTGGGGAATAAGCCGAACAGAACTAAGTTCTTCAATTTTCAATTTACTTAGGCGGATAGAAGGACGATTGACAGGTGGAGATCTGGACCTGGCACGAGGAGAAGATTCGGCAGGAGGAGGAGACCTAACCGGAGAACGTGGAGAATGAGGTCTGGCAGGAGAAGATCTTTCAGAATTGTAAGAAGGTCTGCCACGAGAAACACCAGGAATAGGTTCCCCATTTGGTAAACATTCAAAATTCGAACTCAAGTCTGCAACAAGAAACAGAGGAATCAATTTATAAAAAACATTGAAGAATATGAAATCAAAGAAAGTCTTCTTGTGCAAGAAAATTGCAAAAAAATAGACTTTCAACTAGTGAAATTTTTTTCAAAAATGCGTATAATCTGGTCATTAAAAGCGGTTGTTCGACAAAGGTAAAAAGAGGGAGAAAAAGTTTTCCTTGTGTATTCTCTTCCCCAGATTTCACATTCTTCCCTTATTCCCCTGTTTCCACTTTTTTAAGAAATTCCTAATTTTCCCCTTTTACTTGTTTTCTGCATAACTGCATACGGAATGAAAGAGTCTACCATTGTATTTTTGGTTGAGAATTATGCTTTTTGGTTCAAACCTATTCTCTAGTTTTTGTAAAACTGCTTTTTAGAACTGATTTTGTTAGAAAATTCAAGAACTTTCCTACATGTTTTTCTTTTCTGTTTAAAAATCTTTATCTGTGGACAATTTAACTATTTTAATGAATAAATATATATACTATCTTGTTGATAATTCGTTTTTTTTTCTTTCAGATCAAAATTAATTTTGTAACTGAAAGTTTGACCATTTCGTTTTTTGTTGAAAATTGATATTCTGTCATTGAAAATTCAACAATTTGGTTATATATTCTTTTTTTTTTTGTTGAAAACTAATTCCTTTAAATAAATATCCAACCATTCCTTGTTTGGTGTAAATTGAATCTTCAACTAAAATTGAAAATCCAACTAATTCGTTGAAAGTTAAACCATCTGCACATAAGGTACAAATTCTGAAAAATGCTTGAAAAATGTTCATAAAATTATAGATAGATATATTTTATTATTATATTCACCAATAAAGTTGAAGATAACCACCAAAGACACCACAAGAGTAGAAACAATCCTCATCTTTTCTAATCAGAGAAAAAGCTAATTAATGTATTAACGAAGACTTGGATTAAAAATGTATCGCATAAATATTCTAGTTCTTTGTTATATTTTATTGCTTATTTTATAGTTGTTGTCTCATAGATGATAAGCGTCAAGGTTGTCCTGCTGAGATATTTACATTTCATTAAAATTATTTTTAAGGAAAAATGTTTTGTTACTAAATTCGTTGAAACTGATATTACAATTTACATAATCTTTTACACATCGACGCAATCAATCTTTTAAATGGAAAACTTATATAGTGTCTACCTGATTATTGAGTTTAAATTCCCGGTTATTTCTCGGTTTTCTTTTGGTAAATTGCTAATTTTTTCCGGAGATTACAAAAGAGTTAAAAAGATTTTAATTATTTCTGACAGGGAAATTGGAAAATAAAATTATAATTCCTAATTTGAACAGAGACTGCTCAGTGGGTTTCCTGTCACCACTACGTAGCGCGTCCTCAGGTTGCGGATAGAGGAACGGCCCGTGAGGCTGAACAGCCCCTAAGGTTAGCTGCGAATACAAGAATAAGCAGTCGCGGACAGCCGATAGGAACCAGTCGTGTGTGTGGTGAACTCAGCACTGGTAGAAAATAGGTACACGACAACCATGGCTTGGGAGGACCCACCCATTCGCGTTCATACGCAGTGGGTGGGTTCTGGCAAGCCGAGGTGCAGCGTGTATCCACCTAGAAACTATACCCGAACCAAAACTAAAAATCTTTTAAGGGAAAAATCCTGCTACCCCATTGGACACCGCAGCGATGACACTGCCCGCAAGGGATGTGTGGAATGATTCGCCTGCACAGGGCCAGAGGGGTATTGATGCCAGTAGGCGCGCTGCCTTGCAGGGGGATGTTAGGATACGAGGATGAAACTGTAATGTGTCTGACGACAAGTTGACACGGTCCTTTTCAAAGTCGGAAAGCTCCCATACTTAGACCCAGAGAGGTATGGGGGTTATCACTTCTGGGACGGTGGACTCACCTACGATCGGAATAGGATCCTAACGTGCGGATTTCCACGAAACTACCATGGCTAACTTGCAACAACAAAAAACTACCGTACAATATCTAAGGGCGGGAACTATGAACGCGCGTAGTCTAAATACTGGCGGATTTAGCGAACTCATTGAGATAGCAATCAAATACGATACTGACTTAATAGCACTTCAAGAAACCTGCTGGCCGGGCGATTTCGCGTCAATTTCTAAGGATGACTATACTTTTCGCTATGGGGGAGCTAAGGGGTTCAGACTGGGAACCGGTTTTCTCATTAATAAACGAATTTCGCAAGCGGTTATCGATATTCAATTCATTAACGATCGGTTATCATATATTGTACTAAAGGGTAATTTCAGCAAACAGGTGTTAATCAACGTGCACTGCCCCACCGAGGACAACGACGAAGACACTAAGGATCTTTTTTACCAAACAATCGAACACGTTTTTGACAAGTTTTCAACGTATGCCGCAAAAAGAGTATTGGGAGATTTCAACGCGAGAATTGGAAAAGAACTGATGTATAGGCCTACAATAGGGTCGGAAAGTTTGCATGACGTCAGTAATGATAATGGAACTAGAGTAATAAACTTTGCAGCTTCAAAGAACCTCGTTGTCAAAAGCATATTTTTCAAGCATAAAAATATACATAAGGCCACCTGGACATCACCAGATGGTAACACTCGCAATCAGATTGATCACGTTCTAATTGACAGAAGACGTCATACAAACATTCTCGATATAAGATCGTGCAGGGGAGCGGATTTAAATTCAGACCACTTTCTCGTGATGGTAAAACTAAGATCTAGGCTAGCGTTAAGTAACAAAAGAAGCCGCACAGAGCCAACAGTTCGTTTCAATATAGATAAGTTTAAAACACCAACAGAAATATTAAATTATCAAGTTGAGATCTCTAATAGTTTCGACGTTCTCCAAGAACAGAGAGACGATAACGATAATTACGTGGAGGACTCGGAAACCCTGTGGAGCAATATGAAAAAGGCGATAAAGACAGCCGCGAAACTTACTATAGGTTTAAAGAAAGTAACCAAATGCAAACCATGGTTTGACGAAGAGTGCAAACTTTGGTTTGAAAAACGTCGGAAGGCCAAACTAATTAGTTTACAAAATAAGTGCGATCAAACACATAAGAAGTATCTCGAGATCAGTAAAAGTACAAATAGGCTTTATAGATCCAAGAAAAGGGAGTGCGAAAAGAATAAAATACTAGCAATAGAAACGCATAATAAACAAAATAACCCGCGTGAGATGTACAGGGGAATCAATTTTATAAGGAAAGGCTTTCAAAGTAGAACGGAAGTAATGAGGGACAAAAATGGCAATCTAGTAGCCGATGCGACAGAGAGACTGAATTTATGGAAAAACTATTTCGATAAGTTATTAAATGTACGCGAAGCCCCCGTTGAAGGTAATCTCGGTGAAATTCACACTGTTGATCTATTAATTGATGATCCTACTGATATAGAAATAGAAATGGCCATAAAAAAGTTGAAAAATAACAAAGCCGCGGGCATCGATGACCTACCGTCAGAACTGATAAAAAATGGAGGCCCTTGCCTCACAAGGCAAATTTGTAAATTAATACGCGCAGTCTGGAAAACAGAACGCATGCCGGAGGAATGGAATACCTCTATTATTATTCCTATCTTTAAAAAAGGCGACAAAACGAATTGTAACAATTATCGGGGAATTTCACTTGTGCCTTCATGTTATAAGATCCTGTCCAATGTAATCTTAAGTAGACTAACTCCTTTTGCCGAGGAAATCATTGGGGATTACCAGTGTGGATTCCGCCGAAACCGATCTACAAGCGATCAAATGTTTACAATTAGACAACTGTTAGAAAAGAAATGGGAATTTAATGAAGTAGTGCATCAGCTATTTGTCGATTTCAAAAAAGCTTACGACTCTATTATACGCGAACGAATGTACTGGATCCTAGAGTTCTTGGGTGTACCAAGAAAATTAGTTAGACTTATCGAAATTTGCTTAAGCGGCAGTAGGGGTAGAATTCGGGCAAACGGAAGTTTATCGGAAGAGTTTTCGATCCGCGATGGCCTGAAACAGGGCGATGCACTTTCGTGCGTCCTTTTCAACTTAGTTTTAGAATACGTGGTAAGGCAAGTGCAGGCGAATCCGACCGGTGCAACCCTCAATGGGATAATACAAATTCTTGGGTATGCGGATGATCTCGACTTACTAGGGGATGATAAAGAAACGGTAGCTAAAAATGCAGAGATCTTGATCACAAAAGCCAAAGATATTGGTTTGGAAGTTAGCGAATCAAAGACAAAATATATGACCGTCGTCAGATCCGAACAAAGTAATGTAGGCGGGGATCTTATGGCCGGAAATATGAAATTCGAGAGGGTTAACGAGTTTAAATACCTCGGGTCTATTATAACTAGAAAAAATAATATGAAAACGGAAATCAACGCACGGCTTCACGCTGGTAATGGGTGCTACTATGCAGCAAACACACTACTAAAATCGCGATTGCTATCTAGAAACATCAAAGTAATAATTTACAAAACAATAATAATGCCGGTCGTTATGTACGGGTGTGAAACGTGGGTTCTGACGAAAGGAGAGGAGAATAGGTTTAGAGTTTTTGAAAATAAAGTACTTAGAAAAATCTATGGTCCAAAGAGGGACGAAGAGACTGGTGAATGGAGGAAACTGCATAATGATGAGCTGCACGCTCTCTACGGGTCAGCAAATATTAATAGAGTAATGAAAGCGCGTAAACTATGATGGGCGGGGCATGTAGCAAGAATGGGTAATGAAATAACAGTGGCGCAAGTTTTTAGAACTTTCGAGTTCGAATCGCTAATCGATAATAATAATAATAATAATAATAAGGAAGAAGTTTACTTCTACGCACCAACATCTAGCTCGTATATTTACA
>CAKNYM010045463.1:0-23251 GCA_932195095.1 Andricus curvator
CTTTGCGCGTACGTAGATAAATAATTAATATTCTGGCAATATTTACACCCGGTATAACTACGGTTTCGGGCGTGGCTTGCAGTGGCCTTCAACACGTAAACAGTCAGGGCCGCTTGGACCATTTCTGTTGGATTTGGACGCATGCTAACAACTAACGCACTGAGAGTACTGCCCTCATGCTGTTTGTCAAGCTTGGCTGAGCACGGCTTCTCTCTCTCTCTCTCGATTCCGTAGTCCCAGCATCCACAAAATGCTGAAGACTTAAATTCTAGGAACGACGTGAACTGAAGGTTACTTATATTGGGAGTTGAGTGTATTACAATTGAAGTATAGCGATCAAACAATAAAAAACATCATATGAACTTATTCTTTTCTCTTGCGACGTCGATTAAAAATTTCTGGCCTGTCTAGGTCTTGTAACATTTTTATTGCTGCGCAATTTTATAGAACTTCAGCTAAAAATAAGACTAAGAGCTTTTATCAGAATTTATTGAAGCTCATAATAAATATAAAAATGATAAGAAGTTCGTACTGTTGACTTTAACGCAAAATTCCCTAATACTAGACAATTTCTATGAAGTTAATAATTTCCTGATTGCAATATATGTATATTTTCGTATTGCGGCTCAGTGGTTTGTATAATATATAAGTCATTTGGACTTCTTGGAGCCATGGAAAGGAAATGCTTCATCCTGCTGACAAAATAAGAGGCCAAACGAAAAAGTGGGTATTTGGAAAAAGGGCTTTCTTGCCTGGACGAGGAAGGCAATTGACTTCTGGCAGGTACGTCACGTGCTTGGACTACGCGTCGCGAACCACGAGAGTATTTTGCCATAGACTCATAAACGCGAGTGCGGCCCTCTCCAGCGATAGAGCAGGCGAAAGTCGTAAAAATCCTCGTGAAATTGTCGATATCTCTTCGTACTTGGTGCATTTCGTACAATTGGTGGAATACGTTCCCTCTCGGTGCGCAAAAGAAAACTGATTGACCCGGTGCAGCGGCACGTGAATCGATAAGAACGACCGACGGGTTCCGGGTTGAAACCCGAGTAAAAGGAAGCCAAACCAGGGGTGAGAGATGGAGAGAAAAAGGGAGAGAGAACGGGGGGGGGGGGCGAAACTGTTTAACCCTTCGTGCATACGCGGGTCTCAAGCTTGGATTCAAGCATGATTTTATGTCCACGTCACACGTCACTGCGTAAAATAAAGAGTCGTAAAACGTACCGAGAAATCAATTACTCCCCTCGTTTTGTACTAGCTCTGCAATCTGCACTATAAAAAAAATCAATCGATCCTTTTCTTCGTCCCTACACATTACATAATTCGGGCGATTGCAGGTGAATATTCTGGATAACAATTTGGTACAATTGTGCGATTGTAAATTACCTCGTGGAAAATTGTCCAATTTTAAATTTCAATTGAACTTAAATTTAATTTAAATATGATATTAAGAATTTGCCAATATGTAATCGACATTTAAATGCACTCTCAATTAAAACATTTTTAATTCTTGGAGAGATTCTTTGAGAAATCAGAGAGGGCAAGATTTTTCTTTCAATTATATTTTCCGTTGATAAGAAAAAATTAAATATCAGTAAAGTTTCTTGTACGAGTTTCAATCTTCATTTTTGGGTACCAAAGAAAAGAGAAAAGAAAACTTTCATTTCCGAACCATGATATCAGTGAAATTTCGGAATGCACTTTCATCAGTGTGGCAAACAATCGAATTTTCCGATGCCAATTACCTTAAAGTTTCAAAGTGCACTTTCGCGTTTTATCATTATCTTAAAGTTCCTATTCTTCGAGCGTATCCGATCGTCGAAGATCTCGACGCGGAAACATTTGGAAATTCCGGTAGTATAGTACGGACTGAAAGAAAAGGAGTTGGAGAAAGGAAAATGACGATATGGTTCAGGTGGGACAAAGCTCTTCCCGTATATACAAGTATATACGTGAGATTGCCGTAAAATGTCCACGGCATTCGAAACTAGGATCGGCGCCGGCGTCGCCCTCGTTTCATTAGCATGAATGTGCCGGCAGTCTGGGAACTCCGGCGACTTACTCTACATGAGCTTACTCCCTTTCTTCCCATACCTGTTCTTAGTTATTGTTTATGCAATCACAGATTACTCTATCCATCCTGTTTTGGAATTTTGCTGCACTCAACCCTCAACTTTCACTACGTCGACTTTGAAGTCCTCCACAGGTTCAAAAATTGGTACTAAAAATTTGAAAAAATTCATGAGTATTCAGTAACATGTACTTAACAAGTGGCAATTTGTTTTAATTTAATTTAATGATTATTTTAATTAGTAGAGCTAAAAATGTAAAAAATAATTATCTCAGCTCTGGATAGAGATTTTAAGCTGAACTCTAGCTTAAAAGAAGCTTCTTGATTCACCGGTTTCATCTCAAAAGTTGAAAGTTTAATAAAAAATAATCATTTTTATTATTAACCGTTCAACTTTTGAGATTCTTTCTCGCTCAGTAATAAAGCTTCAAAGTCAGATGTCAGGACTTTTTAATCCGTCTTTAGTAGCTAGGTGCCGGATATTAAAAAAATTTATATCATATTGATGATTTTTTTTTAATAATCTGCGAACTTTGAGAAAGAATGAACGAACTCGATGTGAAAATTCAAAAACAGTTTATCACATTTTTTCGTAAATAATTACAACAATATTACGAATGCTGCGCCTGTTTACGCACTTTCGGTATATGTAAAATTGTAAAATTAGAAGCTGGTGAGTCAGCAGTCTCGAGGTTTCGAATCCCCAGAGTTTCGAATTTATATATAGTATAAATTAAATTAAATTAAATTAAATTTCTCGTATCCGAGACTCAAACGTTTTTGACTTTTTTACGAACAATTTGTTCTGTGTGGGAGGATGCTGATCAGATTCAGTGACTTGTATCAACTATATGAATGAGTTTTGAAATAATGATTTCCTTCTTAATTTGTTGAAACTGTTTTAAATCGGTCGGTATTAAGAATTAACGGGTTTTTAATACAACGATCAACATTGAAAAAATTTATAATTTTAAAGATTTTAGAAGGAAAATTTTCAAAATTGAGCTTATATTTAACTTTAAATTATTGTACCTTTAGAGTCTATTCGGAGTGAATTAAAGCACTTCATATTGGATCATTCTCAATATTGATAAGTTTCAAAATTAAAACCTATACAATTAAACAAGTTTGAACTAACATTTTTTAAAGTTGTTTCACGAGTTAAAAGTGTAATTTTTTACACATAAGTCTGAATTATGGTTTTCAAAGAGAATTGTGACAGGTTATAGGATATAATAAAGTTTACTAGAGTAGTTCAATTTAATTAAAGTTTGCCAATTGTCACGTTGTTTAAACTTCTATATTTATTTCAAATGCTATAATCACCGAATAAACACTCATTATAATATTTAAAAAGTGAAATTATTGCGACTTATTTAACAGTATTTTTAATATATAATATGTATTTTACTTTGATAGCAAATATGCTCTAAAATACTCTAAATTAAAAGTAGACTTTAAACAAATTTAAATGTAAAAAGAGGTTTCAAGCGAAGCCTAGGAAAAAGCGGAAGATGCAATACAAGAGTATGCTTGAGTGTTACAAAGAAAGGGCGAAACGTTACATTAAAATCGCGCATACATTGGCGGAGTCAAAAGAGTCTTTTTGAAGGAAATAAGGCGATAGAGAGGCGGAATTCCTGTGCTTCTTCTAGAATAAAATATCAGGCACAGAAACTCTATAACGCGAAGGCTGGATCAAAGGATTCAAAACATCTGGATCTTCTTCGCAGCTCCAAAATATTGGATAATTTAGATGTTTTCTCAGCCGCCTCTTTAACTGCCCGAATGAAAAACATGTCACGCATTTGAAAGCTTGTCACAGCTTTCTTTTAGTATTCCGGAAGTTGTTAATTTTACCAATTGAACATAAAAACTGTCGCAATGAATGATTTATATTATTCCGGATATCTAAAATACTCGCTCGTAAACTTTCATTTAAATGAAGCTTAAAAGTATAAAGATTATAATTTTGTAAGTTCACAAAATGCTGAAAAGTGTGCAGTTTAATTGAAAGAAGACATAATTAAAGTGTAGTTGAATTAACGAAATACCGACCCGGGATATGAAAACACCTCAAAACGACCGATTAAAAGCATGCACTCACTTCTCACAGGATATCTTCGAATGAAATTATACAGAATAATTTCTGAAAAGAGCGTTCAAATTTTATTAAATTCCACATGAAATGAGCCCTATTTGACAGATTTTTGATTAATATAGAGACTGAGTTAGTGAGTGATATTTGCCAATTTTCAAACTTCAACACCTGGCAAAATCTAGGAAATTAATGGTAAAATATTAAAAGTCACGAAAAAGTAACTGTAAAATCTTCTGTTTAAAATGAGCCCAAGAAATAGAGACAAAAGACTGCATGCGCAGCTCGTAAATTTCAAATTTGTACAATTAATTTTCCAGATTTTGCCAGACGTTGGATTTTCATCTTGAAAATTGACCAAAATCAGAAATTATCGCGGTATTTCTCACTCCCTAACTCAGTCTCTATTTATCAAAAATACTTGAAATAAGACTAGTTTTTTTAGTTTTTCTTATGCTCTTGGACGGCCCTGTACATTTAATTTTCACGGACTGCGAAACATTCGTGGGTAGAAATTAGATTTAGGTGAGGTTATCGGAGAATCATAAGCTAAGTGTGTATACCTACAGCAGAGAGCAACCGGGCACAGGTGCTGGAGATACCTTCAGTCTTCATATACAGAGAGGCAATTACAGAGAATCAAGAGCAATTTGAAACATGCTGGGTTGGAACCACTTGCTCTGAAATTAATGAAAATCACCACAAAATAAAATGCGATGCGTGGAAAACTTAAACGTGATACGACCTGGCTCTAGTTAGAAGCGGCGGCCCCATTAACCGCTACACTATTTTTATGTGCCCTATTTCAAACTATTCTAACACTTTTTTCTATTTTCTACGAGACGAATGTTTATATGGGTAATTCTCCACATAAACGTCACTTTTGCGTCCCCGTGTAATATATTTGTGAATATTTATTGAATTGCTTTATAATTTGATAAACTTAATTATTTCAATAACACGAACCAAAAGCATAAGACCAACACAGATTTTTTTAACCAAAAAATATATTGAACAAGCATTAAATACTTGAAAAAAATGCCCTTTCCTTGTTCTCCATCTACAAATTTCTAAGTTTGAGGAGGATTTTCGAAACGCAAGGGTAATAAAATATAATTTTTCACTGATACCTTTTAAAAATTATGTCTCAAAAACTACTATCCCTGCATATCGATTTTTATTTTGTCGCACTTAAAGATAAGAGAATTTTAAGTTGAAAAGTTTCCCCCTAATTTTTTTCCTGGAACGTGTAATGACAATATGATCAGTTTTTGTCGATTTTTACATTCTCATCGTAATGAGAAGGTATTGATTTTATGTGAAAAATGACTTTCGTGGATTCCATCAAATGTCGACGTTTTGAGGCCCCCTAAGTCAGAAAAAATAGTTTTTACGTCGTTGTCTGTCTGTCTGTCGTCGTCGTTGTCGTCTGTATACCGGATAACTTTTGAAAGACTAATCGGATTGGATTGTGCTTTGGCACACAGTTTCAGGGGCCAAAAAGAAAAATCGAGTTCGTTAGCCAGCCATTTTAGATAAAAATCCAAAAAGTGAGCACATTTTGAAAATTGTTGTGAACACTTTTTTTTAATATTTAAAAATTCTATGGACGGATATAAATAGTACTCAAAAAGGCGAGCAAAATATTCTTATGTCATTTTTCGAGAAATTTTTTTCAGAGTTCAGAGAAAAAATTTTTCAGAGTTTTAGCATTTTCAAAATCGAAAAGAAAAAACGAAAATTCACATTTTCAGTCAAACAAAGTACGATACGAAAACAAGTCAAGACAAGAAAAATGTTTCTTTTTGCACGCCCTACAAGATTATCATAAGCGGGCATATTTTTTTTGTTATTTTAACCACTATCGCGATGTAATTCTTTAATAAATAAGTCGAAGTATCACATCTGTGTATGAGTCAATGGTAACATATAAAAGATTTACCTTTAAACTAACATAAAACGTGTTAAACTTCAGCGTATTTTTATTATGTATGTCATTACACGCGCCAGGTAAATTGGAGACTTTTCGGGAAAATATATTAATCGTAACCTAACACATCTTTAAAGGGAGTCATATTGAATAATTCTTCCAAAGGACTTTTTAATTTATTCTTTTAAACAAGTACAGTCAATGTTTTGTTGTTTGACATTACACGTCCTGTAATCGCACGTCACAGAATTCAAAGTCAGGGATGAAACACAAATAGGTTAACCATGTGCCTCATGATTGTTTATTAAACAAAGCATCCTATTAACATTATTCTATTCCAAAATACTTGAAATTGTTGAGGAATTAAATATCTAATGCATTTTGTCATGGAGAAGTTTGAAGGTAAAGATGAATAATAATTTGGGGCCTCGCTCCATGAGCTGTAACCCGGCTCTGAGCTGTCAGTTTCGACTACGTGTATTTCAGTGCATTTGTGTGATGGAGTCTGTTTATTTGATAAGTTAATTAATTCATTATGTCATTAGGAGAAGAAAATATATTACTTAATTGTAGTTTTGAGCGATTTTTGAAACCCCGAGCAAATTATAACCTTCAAAATGCGTTTTTTTCTTCTCAGAACTGATTGTATTTAAAATTTGGCATTTTATGGGTCAGGTTTATAAGACCAATGTAGTTTACTTTGATATTTTTGGTTTCATTTATTTTATTCTTCTGATCCTTTTAGAAAATAATGTTAAAACGTTCGAACTTTTTAAAAATGTTTACGATGCTTCATTTTATAGGTTATGTATGTTTTGCAAAAGTAATATTTATGTAAATGCATAGTATTGTTTAACTGAATAAAAAAAGGGCAAAAACATTAGCAAAGAAATAAAGAGACGTACAAAAAAATAAATCCGTGTTTTAGAGACGTATTCCTCTGTTGTAAGCCATATTAAACTAAAAGAACGTACTGACATATGCGAGTATACGTGAAAATATAATTTATGTTTTGGGAGCGTTTAAAATTAATTTATTTATGTTTTTTAATTTTGATAAATTATAGTGTTGCTTAACAACAATTTATTAACAATTATGAAATGCTTTCTTGAATCTTAGAGTACTAGGAAGTTCATTCGTCCAGCTTATCGCATTTGCATACAGCGACCCAAAATATTTTTGCAAAAAAAGTTGCTTCTATCAAAAGTGACCTTCACACAGAGAAACACCCATATAGTATAGTTGGGTCATCTTCACTATCATTCCGCATTAACTTGCTCTTCCTGATTTCTAATATTTTCTGATACATTTTTTTAAGCATACGCTGAAAATAGGAAATGATGTAGGTACACCTTGACCATTTACGTTTATTTCACGTTTAAGACAGCATAAAAGAAAAGCTATACTTATCAATTATGTAATGGATTAAAAAAAAGTTTAAGCACAATGTTGCTATTAACTTACAATTCTCATTTGGCCTGAAAATTAAAATAAAGATGTCTCTGACAAAATGAATGTTTAATATGACTGATGGATTTTTTCAGGATGGTCCGCATGATCGGGGATGAATTTCTGACTGAAGAAAGGGATCGAAAATATTATGCAGATCACTACACTTGCTGCCCGCCACCGCTGTTCATCATTCTCATTACACTCGTTGAGGTAAGTGCTGATATCGCTTGCATACGTTTCATATACTTTATGACTATATGAGCACCCACTCCACATAACAGTTTGAGGAAAGTGATCAAGAACTTTGGGCCTCATTAATTAAATTCCCAAGTTATATACCCCACTACGTAAATAGAGCCACCAAAGTATCATCTACCGTGTGGTGTGCACGAGAGTTACACGCGTATTTACGTGTAATTTTAGCCATCATCAGTTATTACCTATTAACGAACTTCGATTAATGCGCCATGCACGCCGGGGGCCTGAATTCGTCACATTTCAGCTAGCTCAATTTTAATAATAATTTATTGTAATTGTCACATACAATAAGATATTTTGACTTCGGTCCTCGAGTGAACTCGGAAATTTCCGACTTCATGCCAATACTTAGAACGAACGCAGCACTTTGCCGAGGGGCTAGTCACTTTGTACGCCCCTGCCACATCAACTACTATTTCTGTTCAAAACTTTCAGATTTCAATTCAGCGCTCATGTGTCCTGGGAGCACGTTTTTATTTTTTCTACCTTGTGGATTGATATTTGAGTGGAATGGTGTACACAAACAATATTCTAAATGTTATATAAAATGGCGGAGATCATGATTTTGTGAAGAACAGGATAGGAGATAATTTTGGCGATAAGAGAATTATTCATTTAGTCGTTTTCATGTGATTAGGGGAGCGAGCCATGGACTTAGGGCTTTGGGATCGTTTATAAACTACTTTACGCGTTTTTCTTTTGTTTTAATTAGATAAGAATATAATTTCCGCGAAGTTAAAAAGGATACAACGACATAAACAAAGGACAACGCGTAACGTAGCATATGAAATTATGATATTATTACATATAAGCCTAGGTGCGGCACCTCACTTGCGAACCTATAATAAGCTCCAAGAAGTAGAAGAATGCCCTTGGTTAAAAAGAGGCACAGATATCTCCCATCTCTTTGGAACCAATGGCTTATAATATATTTTTTAGAAGGACCCAGCGTAATCGGCGCGCGGAGTAATGCATAAATCAGTTCAGGGGGACAGCCGCCATATTGCGGAGTACGTTTTATGATTGGCTAACATCTGGAACTACGTTAGAAAGCTGAGTGCAGGAGATACATGACGTCAGACGTCTACACACGTCTTTTTCTGATTTCATGTATCGTCTACACTCGTCGTTGCCCTCCAGTTCCACACGTCAGTGTAATTCGCGATATGCCCCCCCCCCCCGCCGAACCGATTGTGCATTATCCCGTGCGCCAGTTACGACGGTCCTTCTAAGTTCTAATTCATTCATCGATGGAACGTATTTGACGTCAAATACGCAGATACGTTCGAACGTCGACGCTTACGACTCTCATTGTGGACCAGCCCTGACTAGCGCCATTATATCAGCACAATCCATTTTCCTATCGCCGTTATAGAGCATTTTCTAGTGAAGGTTGTGGGCAAGTTTTATCTGCCTGTGGTATACAGATGTGTTGCAGTTTTTCACGTGTAAGTTAAGGGGTTTATATGTAGGAGAGAAGAAGAGAAAGAGAGATGGACTTGTGCGCATCGTAGAATCCGGTAATCTTCCGAGCGGAACACGGCTTTATTTCTAACCTGTCGTATATTTCTTCGATGTCGAGGCTCTCGCGATTCCCCCGAAATCGATAATCTCGATCTCCCTTTCTCCGTCTTTCCCTCTTCATTTCCCCTTTTCCACCCCTTAGTTACCTTCTTTGCCCACCTATATTGCTATTTATCCTGTGGAAGCGCGACTATCAGAATGAAGCAAGCTTTTATCGAGTCATATATTATCCTCTCTTATCCAGCGTATATTGATGTATACCTCAGACAGCTGGGCTTCTAATCATTTTTTTTGTATAGCCGAGGCTTTATAAAGTGCACTTTTTCTATGCATTAATGATATGTGGCTGATGAATAGTTCAATAATGAATACACACTAAATTCCAAAGTGTCAAATTTATATCCAAAAGTGGATCACAGAAAAAAAGTCTTGAATATAGGATGGTCTTGTTTTCAGTTTTGCCTTAAATTCAGCCAATGACTAAAATTAATTCCCAAGTTAAAATTAGTCTTTAAAGATCTTAAAATTAAAGTAAAAGATAATTTTGGCAACCTTTGAGGTAATTTTCTTAAAATAAGCCCCAACTCTCCGGGTCTTGGCAATCGGGCGGCGGGAGTGCGTCTTGAAGACGCTACGTAGTGTATGACCGGATCGGAGCCGGGTAACGTGCGTCGCGTCGTGTACTGTCGCGTCTTCACTTTCAATTTCTGTGTCGATTTCGGAAATTTTTTCGGCATGAGATAATTATGATTTAATATACATACCCCTGTAACTTACTTTTCTTCCTTTCTCCAACGAAAAAAACAACAAACCTTTTTTCAATACAGGGCTTTCTTGGGATTAAAATAAACTCACAAAAAAATTAAGATATCTGGGGGATAAAAATCGGAGTAAAATTAGTTCAAGTTTTTAGTGTTTTCAGTTTTGATCCACCATATATATCATTTTGATCCCAAGAAATCCCTCAAGTGCGGAAAAAATTTTTTTTATGTTTTCATAAACGCAAAAAAATAAAGTTAAAACAGGGGTATATTCAATTATAATTATCCCATGTAGAACAATATCCTCAAGTCTGACAAAAATTAAGAAGACGCTATATACCTCCAAAAATGTAAAGAAAAATGAAATTCAATAAAACTATTAAAGTCTGCAGATAACAATTTTTGTAAACCTAATTTGCTCACGCGTGCTGCCTAGATTTGAATCGATCGATTCCACACTCATTACACTTCATGGGGGGCCCAATGCACTGCTGTTAGGCATTGTATTGTTTGCAATTTCTAAAATCATTTTTTTTCGACCCACTCTATTATATACACACAGTAAAAAAAAATGTTCAAAATGATACCGAAATCAATATCATTTTGATATGCAACAAAAATGACACCGAAATCAAGAGCATTTTGATCGGCCGGAATGAATGATCGACTTTGAGATCATAATGATCTGATGCGGGATCATGTATCAAGTCAAACTAAGATGGCTGACGTTCTTAGAGTACTTTAGCTCATATGCGAGCTTTTTATGGTTTCTGATCGTGCAGTGTACTTGAAAAGTTGAGAAATTAACGAAATCTGACATTAGAAAATATCACCTGTTAAGTGTAGTTGTCACTTGCGTGCGGTTAGATACCATTTTTAGGTTATGTCGTTATGACATCGGCACCAAAAATTGGCGGCCATTTTGTTTAATCTGACAAATGACCCAAAAAAGAAGATCAAGGTGATCCGAATGGACAGATCATTATGATCTCGAGAGTCAAATGATCATTGGAGCAAAATGCTCTGCAACAAAATTGATCCATTTTTTTTACTGTGCACCGCATATTGTCATACATGGCGCTGTCAGCAAATAGAGTCATATTGAATGGAGGCGTCGATATGTAATTATAAGTATACATTTTAGTATTCCAAGTCTTGTAAGTTCTAGCGTCCTATCGGTCAATTCTAGTCTGTACAGCGGCTTGATTCAAGCCCACATTCTGGTTAGCAGCTAACTTGATTCAAGCTCACATTTCGGCTTGTGACTAATTTTGAGTCTACAATAGGACTAAGTTTTAGTTCTATATGCGGCTAGTTTCAACGTGTTTTAAAGCTCCAATCCTAGTCTGCTTTTTAGCGAGACTGATCTTTATATTTCACCTTGAAACAATTCCATTTTTTGGCTTGTATCAAGACTTTTTTTCTCTGATCAATTAAGTGGATCTTATTATATATATTAAATTTACAGGTATTACGGTTTTTGTAAAGAAAATGAGAGCAACTTTTTCGAGATTGTTTAAAATAATAATACTTTTTTTTTAATATGAGTGAAACCTGTCTTTTTCGAAATCGTGTTCCGGGGTTGACTGCCTAACAATCATCCTAAATTGTTCATTGGTAATGCGGGTGATAATATTTTCGTACCAGTGAACTAAACCGGCACGATGCGGAATCACGCACTACGGGAGTAGCAATAGTATCGTACGGTGTCATGTACCATAGACACGACAAACTTTTGCGTAAATCGCACTAAATTACCGCGGAAGTATTATCATTTACCTGAATATAATGGACGCGCTATACGTGCCCCTGTATTATACTTTAATATACGAGCCGAAAGTGGCACGACTATGGCGGCAGAAGCGATATAGAGGGTGCAGCATGCAATAAATTATTATTAGAATTGAACCTGCAGCGAATGTGACAATCTCCGGGCGTGAATCACCCGCTACCGCACAGTAATTGGCAATAATCGTGTCTTCCCGAACCACGGAACGGGACGGTTTATTATTAACACCATAACGCGAAGACGAATAGCCTCGTCGATAATAATAAGCCCCATTCTCATACGTCAAAAGTAGAATATTATTGACCATTAAATATACGGTCAGAATTGTCCAACATGTATATCTTTAGTTTCAACAAGAAAAACACGATGGAGATATGATCGACGCACATTGAATTCCTGATGGCAATCAAAGTAAACCGCTCCTTTTGAGTCAATCAAATTATAATTAACAAATACAAATATCATACAGTCAGGCAAGTAAACTTGAAACCCCACTTTCAAAATTAAATTTTTTTAGAGTTCTGACAATAATTCTAAAGTCTCGGATAACTTTTGAAAATTTTAAGAGTTCTGGTTCTTCTCAAAAGAGTTTTACAAAAGCACTTACAACACTTTTCAATCAACCTAAAATCTTATCAAAACCCTCTAGAAATCATAAAATTTGAAAATTTAGGTTTATCTTTAAAGTATCGTGATTTTTTTTCAATTTTGACTTGATCAGAAAGTATAATAAGAGTTTTTTGTAGTACTCTCTTTGGGTAGGGGGAGCAGAAATGATCAGAACTCCTCGAAATCTCAAAATTTTCAAATTCGTAAATTTTTAAATATCTTCAAAGTGCTAGGTCTCTTTTCATTTTGTGTTGATCGAAAAAAGAGTTTTTTTTTTAGACTAGTGGAAATGAGACAGAAATCTTTTAAGCTTTCGGTTAAGTTAAAATGTACTTAATAATATTAGTAGCTCTGGTATTAAGTTTCTTGAAACTTTTTGTTTACCTAGAGTCCTAGGTCGGATTAAAGGCTCCACTCTCGCAAATGTTGAATGTGGTTAAGTATGGTTGAGTATGAAAGTCACGGGAGGAAGCATCCAGACCCCACTCAACCAACGAACCAGCATGTTCGATGTTCAAGTTCGTGTCCTTACTGCCGCCTTAGATGGCATTTCGTCTTTTCGCCCCCTTCACTAGGTAGAAGGCAAGGGTGTGGATAGGGTTGATAGCGAACACGACTTCGTGATAAGGGAGATTCCGGTTGCCCGACGGATACTAAGACGCCAGCCCAACTGAATTTCGTCTTCTCGTTCGTATCTCCCCGTTTGCCCAGCTTGCCCCATACAAGTCTCATCGCTTTTGCCTCTTTAGGTTCATGTACACAAGTGTTATACCCACAAGCCATCCTCTCTCCCTTACTTCTATCCGTGTCTAAATACTCGCTCACTAAACTAACCTCGTTATGCAGAAATGATATTATACGTGAACGAGCGCGAGCGCCATGCTGAGCGCTACATTAAGGAACACGGGTCCGTTAGATATTGCACTGGGTGATTGCAAATATTACAAGGGTTGATTACTTCCATTTTGAAGATACTGTACCCCCGTTTCAGCACCTCTTTATTTAATTTTCCCTTTTTCTAAATATATCGCTTAAATAATCGTTTGAAAGTGAGCAATTTAAAAATAAACTTGTTATACTCACTGAAAATGAAGCAGTGAAATCTCACTACTTTCTAGTGAAATCTCACTGGCTGAAACAGCCAGAAGTGTGTCACTGGCAGTCAGTGAGATTTCACTGGTTCACACAGGTAAATTCCGTCCCTGGTTTAATCAGTGAGGTGCACTGGTTAGGTATGCCACTTATCATTCATCACTTTTATGCTAAACTTTGCAAGATCGGCAATTTACTCTCACCACAATAAATGAAGGCCGGGCTGCAATATAATAGGATATAATATATTGCGCCTAACTATAAGAAGGCACGTCATTACGCGAACGTGTCGCGTCGCTCAAAGTCAAAACCAAGTGGCCAAGGACCTCCCCACTTTCAAGCAAAAGATATTATATAAACATAAACACTAGTACACAATAAAGTCCGTTTTCGACGCGTTTAAGTAACACGTGGCCTCGCTAAATGCAATGACGCGATACGCTCGGACCGGACGACTGTATGGCCGCGTGGAGCGCCATATATCACTGGTTTAATCTATCAATTGGCGTCGCTTCTTATATTCAGTAACGCTGTCCTAGTTGACTCATTTACTGGTTAACCCAGTCAAAGTCGAGAAATCGCTGATTCGCCAGTGATAATTCCAAATACTGATTCAACCAATGACAATTTCACTGATTTAGTTTATGAGAGGAATAACCATTGTAAGTAAATTAAAATTTGCATAATTTTAAATAGCAAAACTTTAAGAATGGACAGTGTAGAACTGTAGGCTGTAGAGTGAAACGAACAGGAATGAACCATTTTAAATTGTATGCGTCAATATATTTTGCACTTTAAAATGAAATTAAATCAGACAGTGTTTTTTCATAGATTTTTATAGAGTTTATGATAATATGAATAATAATAGTTCTTTAGTTAGTTACCAACAACGTACAGGTCGTACAAAGTACACCTAACCTAACTTAATATGGAAATTATGTATGAAAAAATTGATAACATTATAATTACATATTCTTGCAATACGTTTTAATCAAATACATTGCAAACGCATATGGAGAGATTAAATTTGTTCCAAATTCAATACCTATTATTTCCATACACTGTAAAATAAATATTAAATTTAATATACCCAGCATGTGTAATAAAATTAATATATCAATTATATGAAGTCGCCATTAAGAGCGTGTATATTAAATTTCATATACATTCATGTTAATCACTTACCAGAAAAATCAGATAATTCAATTTTACACAAATTCAAAATAATTTCAACAGCAATTTTCGATTCTAAATAATAAAACATGATACCTCCTTCCAGTTAATCAAAAATATGACTGGATTTTAAGTCAAAAAGATCAATTAAGCAAATAAATAACAGACCTAACCTACAATCAACTGTACTAGCATTAAATTTTTACCATTTACAGTGGATTTTGGCAAAAGTTTCACCCGTACGTCACACTTTCATTATAAATAACAATTCAGTCGACGAATTCTAGATTATTAATTTCATTGCGAATATTTGACAAGATTTAAAGAAATGAAAGCACTTTGAGTTTTCACGCACACTGCTATACCGACCTGTATATTAAATTTAATACACATGTACATTAAATTCACTACACCGCAATGTATGTTACATTTCAGTAGCGGTAGTGCATATTTGCTTCACACACGTGTATATTAAGTCTCATACAGATTTTTTTAACAGTGTAGTTTATGGCCAAAGTACTTTGAATTCATGTGTATATGAACGCACAGCGATGTAATATCCAGTAATATGTTTCTCTATGGTACTAAAATCCAAGATAATGCATAATAATGAGGACGAAGATTTTTTTAGCTTGAAGTAACAATAATTAATAGAATCCACGATTGCACGTTCAGATTATGTATCATAGTTTGCATAATCTATGTGCATGGTACTCTCTGATATAATATATCGAGGAAATTCATTATAATAAAAAATCGAAATTTTAATGTACATCAGCGCATCGATTTTGAACCCTAAATTTAGTGACGGAATTGAATTAACAAATTTTCGTTATGAATTTGTAGCAAGAGGCATTCCAGTTGAAATCAAATAGACATAATACCCTGACAAGTGAATGAAAACTCATCGAGTTATTTCATGAATGTATCTGTATATTATAGATTCATTAAGCTGAACCTGACTTAGATTCAATAAGAACAGTTTTATTCGCTGATAATTTTATTAATAACTTACACCTTTCCTCCCTTTTTTATATTTTGATTAATGCTTTGATTAAATCTAAATTAAAACGCTAATAATAAAGTAAATATTGATAAAAAAATAAAATAAAGAAGGGAGAAACACCCCTTTCCGTGTTTTCAATCATATCCGATGCGTTACACTGTTCACGAGTGCTTAGAAACACGCGATCGTTGTCGACTCCACACCATACACGTGAGACTCAGTGAAACCTGCCTGCATACTTAGCGTATCTCTAACACGCATAATGCGTACGTAAGAACCTTCGTGACACCCAACATGTGCACATAACGTATAACGATCAAAGACACACAACGTTAAAATTCTTACTTTGATCGATATGCCATGGATTATGTGAATATGTGAATTTATTACTCTGAATATTACTCCATCTGAGAAAATGTCCGTTTTCATCCTTAAATGCTTTTATTTTGAGGTTCCACAACCCTTAGATATTACCTTCATTTTTCTGAAATAATATTAACCCGATATTTTAAAGTGTAGTGCGAGGTGCAGTGAGCTAAAGTTGCATATATGTATTTGAAAAAAATTGGAAATGTAAAATATTGTTTTATCGATATTTTTTAAGGTATGTATAAAAAATGTGATCAGTACTCGGATCACTAATAGTGGAAGCCTCTTAAACAAAATAAACATCACAATATGGGAGCGTTTACATATGACGTCACGCTGTATTTTAAGACATTTACGAGGAGTGAGGACCCCTTGTACCCTTCGCCACGAATTTACGAGACCCCTACCTGCAATATTACGTAACGTTCTTTCGACCCCTTCTTTTTTTTAATTTATTTAAAAATAATTATAAAAGCGTTTTGAGTATCGTCTTAGATAGTATTAAATATGGAAATCAAATGATACATAAGTATGTGACGTGGGCCCACTCTGTCAGTATGGAGTTGCATAAAGGGACATTTATGCGGGGAAAAAGTATTCAAGTCGGGCAACAACCAGGAATATTTTTCGTTTGCTGTATTTACACTGATGAAGTAATCAAAATTAAAAAATTCTTCTGTAATCGGAGCGCACTCTGAATAAGAATTAGAAATTCGTATTTCGGTTTTGTGCTTGTGCTGTGTGCGGAGTTTTTAATTTTTGCTGTAATTGATGCTTTTAATTAGATATGACTTTAAAATTGTCGTGTTCGAGTTACTCAGGTTTTATTAGGGCTTTTCGAATTCAGATATATTTCTTTTATATTCTTGATACCTATTCGTACTTTAGCTAAACGAAAAACATAAATATCACATAAATTAAGTCTCAAAGGTTTTAAAAAAAGGAATAGAATTCTCGCACGTCACTAATTACACAATGCATTTCTTCATTACTATTTTCAGTAGAGAAAAATGAAACAAAAGAAGAAAAAAAACACTTTGTGCGTTCCACTTTCCGCCTCCATGCGGTAAATTCTGGTGGAATTTTTTCACAAGCCTCGACTTCCTAACGTGTTGTTTGCGATATGACTCTCTCGGCCATATTATATTGTTAACGACTGTGTCAAGAGGCAAAGTACTTCAAAAAGCTCCTCTGCAGAAATTGAAAGACAGATATTATTAGTCGAGTCTTGGGACAGGAAGCGTAAAGTAGAATGAAAGAAAGAGAGAATCAAGGAATGAGAAAGGAACGTAAATCTGTATTTGAATGTTTTCTAATTTAAAAGCCTGCATAATTTAATGCTTTATAAATTGTAAAGAGGAATATCAACTTAAGAAAATGAAAATTTGATAGTCAATTTCTTACCTTCTGACTGAAAAGCTTCATGAGATAATCATAATAATGGTATGGTAGTTTTTAAATTATAAAGAATAATAATAAATATAGGGTAGTATGAGGAAATATCTTATGTTTTGAATTTGTTTAAAATACGCAATTTTATCCTAGATTTAAAAATTTTAAGGCAAAGTTGCGAGGTTTATGATATAATCAATATAATAGTGAAATTTTTAAATATATATGTGTATAAACACAGACAAAACTAGAGATCCTATTAGAACCGACTTTTGGTGCCAAAGGAGCTGCAACAAAAAGGAATCTCTCTTGCTGAAAATGAACCCAAAATGATAAATTGTTCGAAAGGAGCCCAAAGTATGAGTTCTAATAGAGACTTATTGTACGTAACTCATTTTCTGCCTCGGCTCACTTCGAAGATTTTACAATTTAATGATGCACATTTTACATAATAATGCGGATCAAATAATATTGAACTGAGAAAAATTTAATAAAGAAACTACACTACTATAACTACGTTATATGAATTCCTAGAATTGCTGGTCCCCGTAGTTTCTTCAGGGGGCATGAGGGCGACAGTCGGTTGCGACTCCGCCTCTGAAGGGACGCATGCTACTACGTATGCATACTACTCAGTCAAGTAGATTGTGCAATATTATGGAAACGGTTCAGGCTAGGGCTGGGCGGTTATGGGAATTCATAACCGGTTATCGGTTATTGAGAAAACCGGTTTTTTAACCGGTTAATCGGTTTTTTTAAATAAACCGGGTTTTTCTGAATAATCGGTTATTTCTTTACAACCGGTTTTTTACGATAACCGGTTTTTTACGATAACCGGTTTTTTACAGTAATCGGTTTTTTACAATAACCGGCTTTTCCTTATAACCGGTTTTTTATAATAACCGGTTTTTTTTATAATAACCGGCTTTTTCCTAATAATCGGTTTTTTATAATAACCGGTTTTTTCATAATACCCGGTTTATTCAGTAACCTGGTTTTCAATTACCTGTATGTATTTAAACATCAGGTTTTAAATTGATTTTTTATAAGCCGGTTGTTTTCAAAATAACCGGTTTGATTGAAAACCCGGTTATTTTGAAACACCGGTTGTATTGGAAAATCGGTTATTTTGAAAAACCGGTTATTTTGGAAACCCGGTTATTTTTAAAATCAGGTTATTTTTAGAAACCGTTTAACCGGTTATTTTAAAAAGACATAACCGGCCAGCCGGTTTTTAAAAAAACCGGTTGTCATAGCCGGTTAACCGGAAAACCGCCCAGCCCTAGTTCAGGCGGCCCTGACTGTTTACGTTTCGCTGTACGCGCTATATGAACAAGGCTATTTTCAGGCAACCCCCGAGATTGTTCATCTATTGAGTCTCTGGTGTAAAGTTAAAGATATTAGTCATTCTTGAAAGGAATATAATGCAACAGTTTTTTTTAAGGTTGCTATTTTGAAAATCTGACATTTTCAACTGCTCGTGTACCGAAAAGCGCGGGCCTATTTAAAATTATGTAATGTACACTTGCAATATTACGTTAATATTGAATTATTTTCAAGAAGTTAAGTATTTCTTTCATTCAGCTTATCTGTTTTTAGCAACAAATAAAAAACTTTTGTTAGTATTTATCTTTATGCTCACTCATTGTATTTACTATTTATTGATTTCTAATAGGTCCGCGCTTTTTGGTAAATGCGCAGTTGAGAACATCGGCACGCATCCCTAGCCGTGTATCGGATTTCAACGAACTAAAAAGGAATCCTCAAAAAGAGTTTTATTGGAGTTTCAGTTCTAAAGGATGCCAATTTTTACTTAAGCCAAAACATTATCGAACCCCCAGTTTTTTCTGTGAATGGGTTTATATGATTTCTATGGTTAACTCTTTAAAAAAATATTTTTCACCTCATTATTGCTTTTCATATATGCATTATTTAAAAAAAAATAATTCACGCAATTTTGCCCCAAACTTCTTTTCATGTTTTTGTGACGAGAAAGAAATTTTGCAATACTTACCCCATCTCCTTATCTTTATGAACATTTAGCAAATGTTTTTCATTCGTTCTAGAAAACTGAATGATCTGAAGTAAGAAAATGGTATATTATTAAATAAGCAGATAATTTATTTATATTAACAACATTATTCCGGTATGCTTGACGCATTATATTATGAAAAAAGTCTATTCAACAGGAAAGAATTTAAATTAAAAAAAATGAATTCCTCTCGCACAGATGTGAGGGTGAAATGCTGTCGACAAAATTCATACGTGCGTTGGGGGTAGAATTAACGTAAGAGGGGTTGTGAGGGAGACACGCGAGTTTGTGTTCCACTCGATTCCAGTGCTCGTCACGCATCGCGCCGTCGCGCCTCGACATACACATATAAATACGTAATGTATGGACATGTAAAGAGTACATTAAGTAACGGTACGAGTTCATAACGTACGTACTGAAAAAAAATCCGTCTATTGGAAACCCAAGTCGCGCATCTTAAATAAATCTTGCTATATAAAAAGGAACACAACTTTTGAAATTTTGAGCGCGTAACAGCGAGATTTTGAGCGAACTATCTTCTGCTTTCAATTTTCTTTCCATAAACTTGGTGTATAAAAAAATGGGTGCTTTAAACTTCTAATTGTAAGAAGCGAGGAGCAGAGCGAATTTTCCTTAATGATCATCACGTTCAAATACGAAAAAGAAATTGGGATTATGTATGAATATCTCAAATGTGATTACCGTTTTTCTCTGAACTTTTTGATAACGTTGTAAATAAGAAATGATTCTGTTCAACTTTATGCTCTTATTAAAGTTTTGTAGTATATAATATAATTATGTAATCATTCAAAATATTGACATAAAAGTAATTTTAGCATTAATTTATTGAAAATCGTTTTGAGATTATACCAAATCCAACTGTGATTTTCTTTTTTGTTATGCGTGTAGTTTTAGTAGTCTGTTAGCGCTCATGGTCGAATCATTTTAGATTTCTCATAGGTTCTGTTATGTTGATAATCTTGGTCAATATTTCATTTTTATTGGATGCACGTCGAAACTTTGATAAATTTTTGTGTATATTTTTTTTTAAAGATTAAAAAAGTTAGAAGTAAAGAAAGACTAGAGAAAGTAAAGAAGGAATAGAATTTGGAGGTCGCTCTTTCTTTTTATTTCCTCTTGCTTTAAGTGTTTTTTTAAATTTTCATTGTTAGTATTTGCGTGTGTGCCTATTCAAATTTGTTCTTTTTTGGTTTTTCGAGTTTAAATTTTTGAACTATCTACCATTACGGAATTTTGGGTAATACTAACCCCTTTTCCAGCTCGTTCAGGGTTGGTGTTACGGAAAATTCTGTAATACTAGCTCTTTAGCGTCAGTGCTTTAAATTTTTTGAATTTTCTGAGAATTTTGTTATTAGATATTACTAGGTCTAATTATATACCTACTTTTTAAAATCACAGTGATTTTGCTCCTCATATGAGGTAACTTCGTGACATATTTTTTTCTAGTGTGAAGTGTTTGTCCCATGATTGTATTAGATTTCTTTTAAGGAAAGTCTGTCGGGCTTGGTATGTATGATAGCATATCGCCGAGCCTCAACTACTATGCAGTATACACTGTCTGGTGATCTTGAATGATTCGGAGGATCGTATGGTAGCGAAAATCCCGAACAATCCCTAGTGTATTCCATTGTCCGTCTCGCGGCGTTTCATGAGCGAGGATCGATCTGGAGCAACTATGAACGCCGATATGGGGAGCCCTAACTATGCTTCCACAGTTACCATCACCCACCCTCCCATGGTATACAAACTTTCCAGAGAATTTAACTGCATACAAATCATTAAGTAAATTTGGCTAAATCTAATTAAATTTTAATGAAAAAACTTCTTTACATCATCTCTAAATATGAATTACTACAATTTTACTCACTGTTAAAAATGTTTGCAATTTTAATATACATTTGTATATTAAATCTAAAACCTAGGTATATGAAATTGCCATTAAGAGACTATGTTATTAAATTTCATATACCGCATATTGATCATTTATCAGAGAAATAAGATATTTGCACTTTACACAAATTAAAAACAATTTTTGCAGCAATTTTCAATTATAAATAATCAAAAATAATATTTTCTCTTCGATAAATATAAATTACGCTGGGTTTTAAGGGAAAAGTTCAATTAAACGAATAATTAAGAAACCTAACCCCCAAGCACCTGTACTCACGTTATATTTGACAAGATCGGAAGGCATAAAAGAACTTGTTGTTTTCACGCACTCTGTTTTACCGACTTTAATATACATGTATATTAATTTTATAACATGATGCTTTGTTAAAATTAATTTACGGTATATGCAAATGACTTTACTCACATGTACATATATTAAATTTCAATCAGATTTTTTTGACAGTGCTGACATCCAGTTCAATTTAACTAACTGACGCATAGCTAGAATCCAGTAATTATTAGAAAAGTACTGATTCAATTTTGTAAAACGATAATTACCGTCTAGTCGTCCCAAACTTTAGGGACGACTAGACGCAGCCTATCTTATAGTGTTAATGAGAATTTGACTGTGAAAAATAATCTACACATTTAGAAAAATCTGTACTAAATTTACTATACATGTAATGGAAGCAATAATGCACAACATGAAATTAAATTTAGTATACCAGCGTACAGTAAATTTAGTATATTTAAGGATGCGTTATGTCCTCGTGGCTATTTATCATATTCATGGATAAGTGTCTAAGAACTGCACTCTTCGACGAAGAAGGTGTAGATCTCCAAACAGTTAAGGTACGTGGGTTAGCTTTCGCAGATGACAAGATTGTTATGGCAGAATCAGTCGAGGATTTGCAAAGAATGTTGAATAAACTTAATACAAGCATGAAGGACATGGGACTCAAAATGAACGTAAATAAAACAAAAATCATGGTGTTTGAGGGAAAAAGTGAGAAAACAATATGCAACATTATCATAAATGATGAGAGATTAGAACAAGTTGACCAGTACGTGTATCTAGGTAGTCTATTCACTAGCGATGGAAAAATAGATGGGGAGTTAGATAGGCGCATAAATAAGGGTAGACAGGTTATCGGTAGAGTAGGATCCATCCTCACAAATAAAAACATATCAAAAAAAGCTAAAATGGCCATACATAATTCTATATTCGTACCGACTGTACTATACGGTAGCGAGACATGGACCTGTCAAGAAAAGGACAGGAGTAAAATTAACGCGATCGGCATGAAACCTCTGCGCATAATATGCGGGAAAACACTGATGGACAAAGTCCGAAACGAGACTATCCTCAAAGAATGTGGTACAGGAGAGACACTAGTTGACATATGTGAAAGAAATCAGTTAAGATGGTTCGGACATCTTGAAAGAATGAAAGGTGAACGACTGACCAAACAAATGTATAAAGGTAAAGTAAATGGTAGAATGCCCAGAGATAGACCGCCGAAAGAATGGTTAGAATCTGTAAATGAGACATTGATCCGTAGAGACATAATAAGCCATAGAAACACAAGAGCTTGCATGAAAAAATGCATGGACGTGAAGGAAGCTAGAGTAGTATGCCAGGACAGAAAAGTGTGGCGACAAATAGTTTGTAAACAGAGTGACAGTAGAATGAATGGCGCCTGAAACAAAGACCTTGGATACTAATGGGCCCAAGTGGAGAACCATACATAACAATTTTGTGAGGCTCTTCACTTGGGGTGATC
>CAKNYM010045464.1:0-80059 GCA_932195095.1 Andricus curvator
CGATGCAAACTAACTAAATCCGAATCCACGCGTCCAAATTTTCCGGGAGTGGGGTCTCCTTATACTACTATGTGCCAATAACATTTTTGGAATGAATGTTTTCTGTAAGTTTTAAATTGTCATTAGTAAAAGTAATGTTCTTTACTTGAAATTTCATCATCAGTCATATTATTTTGGATACAATTGTTTTCCAGAAATCTGATTTTTGGCACCATGTCCTTAAGGCTCATGTAGGGGGTAATGTAACCTAGAAAACACACCTGAAAAAATCAATTCCAAATGCTAGCGCAACGAATGCTTATCGGGGGGCAATTTTTTCCGCTTTGAAGGCGGAAAGTCCCAGCGGATCGTCAAAACATGCGATAAATATGTTCAATTTCTTGAATATTGCGCCAGTTCTGTTTATTTTTCTTCTGCTACTTTGGAGATGCAATATTTAAATAATTAAACATATTTATCGCATGTTATGAAGATTCGCTGGGTCTTTCGGCTTCAAATATGAATTTAAGCTTCACTCGCTACAAATATTTTCATCTTTATTTGTTTAAAACCACTAAAATTCCAATTTGCAGTGGTACAGTTGAAAACCCTTGTAACAAAAATTGTTTCTATATTTGCAAATGTAGCATTCTCAGTCCATGTGTCCGGTCTAAATACCTACATAACCGACTTTTTTAAAAAAGAAGCTCATGTCTACACGAAATGAGATATCGAGTCGAACGTTGGGGAAATTCAAAAAAAGGTACTATAGACGGTTTATCTGGTCATAATTGTTTATAATTATGAAATAAAATTGTATGAAAAGTAATTTTTGTTTTCTAAGTGCAAGCACGTTGCACCAGATAAAATTATTGAGTACCTTCTATTTCCTTCTCAAAACTTGAAACTCGATATCTCATTGTATGTAGACAATAGTTTGTAGAAAGTAAGCGCCGGTAATTTAGATATTTGCTTATTTGTTGAAAATTTTTCCTGCAAAAAATTGTTACTAAATTAGAAGTCTGTTGTATCGAATAATTTCTATTTCAATTAATTTGTACATTGAATCTCTCCGAGTGCACTATCTCGATATCTAAGAATAATGAATCTTTGCGAATAAGGGCGATGATTTTAAAATGTCTTCAAAGGTTTGCAGATTTTGTTATTTCCAATGAGAAACTTACATTTCTCCTGCAAGATATTCAAATAATTTTCTCTCTAGTAATAGCAAATTTTTGTGAGGTTTCTCAGTGTGCCTTTCTGAGGGCGTTTTAAATTTTGGGAATGCGAGTAATATTAGTGTTCTATAAGGCGAGAATAGGGTGTGCAATACTTACTTTATTTATACGATTCTACGTAATGCGCCATCTCCATCCCTGGTGCTCAAGCTATAAGCCTATTGTTCCATACCCGTGTTTATTCTCAAGGCATTACTCCGAATCCGGCCATTCTTCGAGTGTTTTTGGATCTCGGTGGGTTTCGTTGTTACCAACGTTCTGAGATTATACCTCTCAGGTGCCAGGTATCCTTATCGCACCTTATTTTATTTAACCTTATTTTATTGTTATTTAAGTGTATGTGTGTGTGTGTGTTCATTACTCGAAGACATCCAGCGACCACCGAGCGGAGGTCCCTCGAGAGGGCCTGCCTCTACGCAAGGAGATCGCTGAATCATTTACGAGTCTTCTCAAAATCGGCTTCGACCCCCCAGGTTAGGACCTCGAAAGAGCCCATTTATCCTTGGTAAGGCACCAGCTTTTTCTGAGGGGACCTACAGTTTAAGGTGGGTTCCGAACCACCGAAGCCCCGGTATCAGCGAGTTCACAGCGGCATCCTTTTAACACTTGCCACACCTTTCCTATTCCGAGACCAAGTAAGACATGTCAATAAACAATTTAAAAAAAGGAAACCAAAAATTGCATTTTTCATCCTAATTTAAAATTCCCGCCAAGAAAGAAGCGACTTTTACCGACAGAGCATTTTCGTAGTACGATCAAGTACGGTTCAGCTATCAGCGCCATCAGCTGTCAGTCGGCTTCCTGCGCACATCACGTCGTTGCTATACCACTTTACTCTAATTTTTTAGCAGTTACCGGATTTTTTTCGAAAAACCAGATACTTACCGCCACCGCGAAACCCCTTCCGCGGTCGAGAAAATGTTCAAAGTGCATTTTTAAGACCTCAAAACCGCATCATCGTCGGTCGTTGGTAAGTTTTGATGTTTTACCATTTTTGTGCACCTAGGGTTACCAACATTCAGGGTTTCGCCCGGACACTACGGATTTCGAAAACTATCTCCGGGCGCCCGGGTTAACGTCTGATTCCTCCGGGTTTCACCGCTGATGGCACAAGACGACTCCAATGTGTTTTACACATGAAGTAATTAAATTATTTAATAGAAGAAAAAATATTAAAATAGGGAAATAAGGAGACTGATCTCCGTACGTGAGTTCTGATTGCGGTAATTGCATTACCAAGCTCACTTTTCGAATTAGCACTATAGCCAGTCGGGCATGCGCACTGTGATCTGCTATCTCATTTTCTCTCGCGAGAAGTGTACGAGTGAGCGCCAGTGCATGACAACACGGCGCTCACTCGCACATTTCTCGCACGGGAAAAGGAGATAGCAGATCACAGTGCGCATGCCCGAATGGCTATAGTGCTTATTCGAAATTTCTTAGCTTGGTAATGATGGTGCAGTTACCGCAGTCAAAAATCGAGGCGCTTTGTACAGCATGATCGATCTCCATATTATTACTCCGTGGTTTTACATTAGCGTAAGTTTCAACCGTTTCACTTAAAGGTTCTTAATCATTCCGCGTGGACCTCAGTATAAACGTTATGTACAAAAAAAAAACGTTATTTATTTATAATTCTTTGACAAGTTTACTGCCCCCCCCCCCCCCGCTAATCAACGAAACCTCCCGGCCGAGCTGCTTACTGAGTTGGTAACCCTATGTGCACCCCGTTCCAACAGCCTTAAAACGAGTTTTCTAACATACTTCAAATTTTGATAAATACTACACGGAGAGAAATCGCAAGATTAATTCACGGAACTGCTCCTTGATTTTATAACTAGCTCTTGCCGTGATTGCACGGATTTGCGCTTGAACTAAGATCTCGGAACCCTTGCTTTTAAAGCAACGGTCTCGAGGTTTCAGGCATTAGGCCACGCCCCTTTGACCTTCAGGTCTCGAATGCTATGCTTTTAGATCATAGAGTCCGAGAATTTAAAGCACGGAACCTAACATGATTTTATTTCACGAAGTCGGAGAATTCATATCTTGAATTCTGTGTCCTTATTTCACGTAAAAATTGTACCTTTAAAATCACGCGCTTCCGTGAACTCAGATCTCGCGATTTCTCTCCGTGTATAATTGTAATTAGTGGAATGGAAGCTTCTAATGTGTCCCTTAAGGGTTTACATTTTTCTTGTATCTCTTCCCTATTCCTTTACACACCCCCCACACACTTTCTTGATGGTGGGAGGGGAACCTACAGATTAAGGTGGGTTCCGAACCACCAAGAGCAACAGCTTTTAAGTACTTAGAGAACCTTTTTTTCTAGAGGTACCGGTCCCACGACTCTCCGGAGATGAACAACTCCCTTGCTAGGCTAGTGTTCAGCGCATGGGCCGCCGAGGCTCTTCCGGAGTGCGAGGCGGGAATCGAACCCGTAAGCAGACGGAGTGGGTCCAAAGCCTACGCCTTAACCCCCACGACCATCGCCCCACTTTATAATTGAGTGTCCCCATGCAAGAACAAGACAGATTTTTCTAGCGCGGTGGCGTTGGCCCCTGATGACTAAAAATCGAAATACGAAATTTTGAATTTTAAAACATAGATTATTGTAGATAATTATATTCCGCATCTTTTTTTTCCTTTGCAAAAAGATCATATCTTTTTTAGATTTTTAAAAAATTGCAAAAAACTTTTTTTTTTAAAGTCAATTTTTAATTCGATTTTTGTCTTCAATTCGTGCTCAAATCCACAGTTTTTGGAATTTCTTCATAAAATTCACAGGAAGCATTCCTTATAGTGTTTTTGTTATGACGGTTAGCGATAAAAGTTTTTAACTTTATTTATAACAATATAAAAAATTAGTTTCTAGGCTATTGCATAATTCGTTCCAAAAAACGTTTGAGCGTTTCGTTTATCGAGGCAAGTTTGAGCAAACAAAAACTTCCTGCGGAGAAGTTCAAAAAAGTACAAAGAAGTTTTCTGCAAAGGCTTTTTTTTAAATAAATTGATAGGTAAAAAACTGTGAACGCTAAACTTTAAGCGCGCGAATGATCTTTTATGCGTGGATTATGCAGGGTCGGGACGTACGTCTTGACATTTAGGCGGGTTATAGGGGGTCAGGCTTAAAAATAAATAATAACACTTCAATAACGCCCAGCGTTAAAAAAATTTTGTTTTGAAAAGCCTTATTACGGAATTATTATTGAAATTATTACCAAAACACGCTTTTATCACAATATCTGTACAGAAGTTCAAAATATAAAAAAACGGGAACCTCATTTTTTTCAGTTTCTATCGAAATAGAAAAAAGTAAATATTATACGTACTCTATTTCTGAATGTTTTCTTAACATTTCTAGCCCACGCTTCTTCATTTGTTGTTCGTTTCCTCCCTCTAAAAGAACCTTGAGATTCGCTTTCCATTATAGAAATTTGAAAATTCGTTTTGATAATAATTTTATTATTATAAATTATAAATTTTATTTTCACTGAACCGAAAACTCGTAATAAGCGTACGAAGCGCACACTCCGGTACTCAGAATAGAAATGATCTATTTTTTTTAGCAGAAAACTGCAATATTTTGGCTACGTATGGGATCAAAAAGGCCGACGGGCATTTGACGGTCATCTAACACTTGAATATATATATACCATTAAACCATTTCCCTTTCAGGGTAGGCGTGACACTACCCGATTCGGGTAGTGTTTCTAGGTTTTTCTTGTAGTTATAAATAACTACAAGTGTGGGCTCACCACACCCACGATGTGCCAACAGCACTCATGTCAGTATTCTTGAATGGTCACCCATCCAAGTACTAACCGCGTCCAACGCTGCTTAACTTCAGTGATCTGACGAGAACTGGGGTTTTCAGCGTGGTATGGCCGAATAATCCTCCTATATTACATTTCGTGTTCATCGCACCGCCGTATAAGGAAAGACGTTCCGACTCTGCATAATACACGCATAGAAGATCAGTCGCGCTCTTAAAGTTTAGCGTTCACAGTTTTTTACCTATTAATTTATTTAAACAACGCCTTTGCAGAAAACTTCTTTGCACTTTTTTGAACAACTTCTCCGCAGGAAGTTTTTGTTTGCTCAAACTTGCCTCGATAAACGAAACGCTCAAACGTTTTGTGGAACGAATTATGCAATAGCCTAGAAAATAATTTTTTATATTGTTATAAATAAAGTTGAAAACTTTTTCCGCTAACCATCATAACAAGAACACTATAAGGAATGCTTCCTATAAATTTTATAAAGAAATTCCAAAAGCCGTGGATTTAAGCACGAGTTGAAGACAAAAATCGAATTAAAAATTGACTTTAAAAAAAAAGAAATTTTTTGCAATTTTTTAAAACTCTAAAGAAGATATGATCTTCTTGCAAAGGAAAAAAAGATGCAGAATATAATTATCTACAATGATCTATGTTTTAAAATCCAAAATTTCGTATTTCGATTTTTAGTCGTCAGGGGCCAACGCCACCGCGCTAGAAAAATCTATGTCTTGTTCTTGCACGGGAACACTCAATTGTAATTATGTTACACAAATAATTTTCAATTAAAAAAGACATTGTTTGCAACACATGTGTGAAGTCTGGACGGTATGGTAGGAATACACTGGTACACTTTATTTCCCTAAGGAAATGAAGTAACATTGTTTTTCGGAAAACAGGGTTATACAGCATCCACACGAAAAAACTGTGTACTTTGAGGAATTACTAAATTTGATCGGAAGTGGCAGATATGACGAAAATCAGTAATAATTACGGACTTACATTTTTTTATAAATACTACAGAACTTTTTCTAGAAGAATTAAAAATAATTCGGAAAGAACTAAAAATAATGCAGAAAGAATTAAAAATAATGCAGAAATAATTAAAAATAATTCAGAAAGAATTATTGAACGGGGCAATAATTTTTTTAACGGGAATCTTGAAGATTTCTGAAATTTAAGTCAATTTGAATTTGAAGTCATTGATAGGAAAAATGGATTTACATACAACTTATAGAATTCAGTTTAAAAGTAATAGAACCATACAATTATGAAAAGATATACGTGATAAACTAGATAAACAGAATGTAATTTATAAAATCAAATGTAGGAGTTGCAAACCAGTAGAGCAGACCAGAGCAGAGAGCTGCCCCGCCACAAACCCAAAACTAAGATGCCCTATAGAGAATCTACCCCTAACCGATTATATGAGACGATCCTGAGCAATTTAAAGGGAATCCTACATCTAAGGTACTGTTGCCCCATTGGATCTATACATAGATAAGGTAGCACTTGAAGCGAAAAAGTCTGCGCAAGCCTGTTCAGGTCTGAAGGATCTAAGATGGGCCTCGAATTTAGTTAAAATGATCTCTTTGTTGGACTGCAGGCTTACCAAGTCTAGTCCAGGGCATAGGCCCTTCGCGCCACAAACGAAAGCAGATGCTTAACCTGTAAACAAATTTCGGATTTTTATCTTTAAAGGATATATCTAGATGTGAAATTTGATTGAGCATCTTTTTTCCTATACAAAAAAAGGGTTTAGCTTTTTTAGTTTTCAAATTAAAGCAAAAAAACGGACTTTTTAAAAAAAATCTATTTTAATTCGTTTTTCACTTCAACTCGTGCTCTGTTCGTCAGTTTTTGGATTTTTTAAATGAATTTTTTAGGGAAAGTGCTTTAGGATGACCTTTGATTGATAGAGTAACAGAAATTCAAAAACATATTTTTGAAAAATTGTTATTAATTTTTTTCAGATGCTCGGCGTGAATCGGACTTTTGTAACTTCCAGCCTTTCGTTTATCGAAGGAATTTGGAGCAAGCAAAGACTTCTCGCGACGAAAACTCGGACACATCTGTAGTGATCTGAGTAGTTATGATTCAAGTTAATGTTAGCCCTTGAATTTTCGACTCTGAGGCTTACCGCTGCGGCACGTTCTCTAGCTTGCGAGTTTTTGCTTATAATACGATATTAATTAAATTTCTTAGCGAATAACATTTTAACGATAACAAGTTGACGAAACACTCATGAATTTCATTCAATTATTAATGTACTTTCCGGTTTATTTAGATTTAAATTTAGGATACTCTAATGTACACCTAATGTTTACACCTGTATTCGGCTTGACTCGTAAGCGACCATGAACATTCTCGTCCAGGCATCTCGTACGAAAAAAGATCTTTTCACCGTATTATGTAGGTAATGCGCGTTTTTTTGCTAAAACTGTTTATTGAGGGGTCCTGATGTAAATTCCAATTTTTCTAAAAATGACTTCGACGCATCCCGGAAATAGTTTTGAAAAAGTTCCAAAAATATTGTTTGCGTAGACTGAATCGTGACATTGCATTTTAGAGCAAAATGTTCAACAGAAAAATTACACAAGAGAAAATTCTGAGAAATAAACAAAAAAATAGAACCTTCTATTTCTAATAAGTGCGGAGTTATGACTCTTCAAAGAACCCCGATTTTTTTTCAAAAAAGAGGCTAAAACCTCCCAATTCCGACATTTGTATCTGCACTTTGGAACCTGTTAATTTTACGAAAAAATGTTCTGCAATCTAATTAAAGTAGATGCAATTTCAAGTAATTCTGAAGAAGAAAAAACAATGACCTAGCCCCGATAGGGCATAAGTTATGCCCCCCCCCCCAAGTTGACCACTATTGACCTATTTTTCAGGGCAAATCACTTGTGTTCAGTTTTTTTTCCAAATACTTCGTTTGCGGGTAAAGCTACGTTAATTATTCTAGAGAAAAAGTTATGGTGCACAAAATTATGCGTGAATCTAAAAAAATAGTGTCTTAATAAGTCAAGAGTCCTGCAACCGTCTTTGAGCATTTTGGTGGCATATATGCATCTGTAATTAATTAGAAATACGCTTTTTCTAATTTTTCGTTAAAAAACAAGTTTAAAAACTGTTTTACCATTATATAACCATTATTTAAATAATACTTTTCAAGGGATGGGAAAGAGTAAGGGGAAGATTACCAAGAGGTTACAAATGGCAGGTTCAAAATGCAAAGAGGAAGAATAAAAAAGGCAGAGCAATGGGAGGAATGGTGATGGGAGTAAGGAACGAATGTATAGCAGAGAAGGATAAAAAAGAGTTGAAAGAACATAAAGAAGGATTAATAGTAGAAGAGATAAATATGGGAGGAGAGAGGTGGAAGATAGTGGGGGTTTATGTGAACGGTGATATGCAGGAGAAAACAGAGGAGATGAGAGAACTGATGGAAGAAAACAAGCAAGAGATTAGGCTTATAATAGGAGGAGATTTAATGCGAGAACAGAAGATAGAGGAGGAAGAGAATGGAATGGAGAGCGAGGAAGAAAATCCAAAGACAAGATACTGAATGGGGAGGGAAAGAAGTTGTTAAAGAGCCTAGGGGCGATGGGATGGTTTATCCTAAATGGAAGTATAGAGGGGGATGAGGAAGGTGAATATACACGTTCAGGAGGAAAGAGGGGAACGGTAATTGATTATGTGGTAGTGGATGACGAGGTAAGAGAGAAGGTTAAGAAACTAGAGATAGGGAATTATGTAGATTCGGATCACTTTCCCATAATAGTGACAGTAGAGGGAGAAATGAGTAATAACAATAAGGCTAAAAAGAAAGCAAAAGTAAAAAGAGCAGGAAGAGGGGATTGGTCAATGGAAGGTAAAGAACAGTTTGAAGAAAAAGTCAGGAATATCAAAATGGCGGAAGGAAATGCAAACGAGGAAATGGAAATAATGATAGGAGAAATAAAAGGAGTATTAGAGTGTACAAGCAAAAAAGAAGTTAGTGAAGGAGGGGATAGAAGTGGATGGGATTATAATTGTAAACAGAAGAAGGACGTGAAAAGGGAATTAAGAGAATGGAGAAAAGGGACAAGTAGTGGAGAATAATATAGGAGGAAAAAGAAGGAGTATACTGAGTTGTGTGAGCAAAAAAAAAGAGGAGGAAAATAAAAGGTTTGAAGAAGCGGAGAAGGCTAGGACCGAAGAAGAGGTTTGGAAGGTTGTAAATAGAGAGAGAAGAAGAAGGAAAAGAGTAAACCAGGATATTGAGATGATAGAATGGAAAAAATATTTTATGGAATTACTAGGAGGGGTAGAGAGGAAAGTTAGGAAAGGAGGAAAAGATGGTAGGGAAACATATGAGGAGGACATTACAAGGGAGGAAATAGTCCAGGTATTAGGGATGATGAAAGATGGAAAGGCACCTGGCATAGATGAGATTCCAAATGAAGTATGGAAATATGGGGGGACAGAATTAAAGGAATGAGCATGGATAATGTGCAATAGAGTATGGAGAGGAGAGGGGTGGCCAGAGTTATGGAAAAAGGAGTAGTGATACCAATAGTGAAGAAAGGCAAAGGGGAGAAGGTTAAAGATTATAGGGGAGTGAAAAGAAGTTGTGGAGAAAAAGATAGAGCCACCGAATCAGACAGGGTTTAGAAAAGGGATGGAAAAAGTTATGGTGAAAAAGGGGATACGAGAGTATCGGAAATTTTTAGAGAGACAAAAAGCAAGGTAAAGGTAGGAGAGCAAGTAGGAGATAATTTCTGGTTGGTGAGAGGAGTAAGGCAAGGATGTCCTCTGAGCCCACTTTTATTTAATATATTAATATCAGACTCGGAAGAAGAAATGAAGAGAAAAGGGTGGGGAGGAGTTAGGATAGGGAACGAAAAGATATATACACTGGCATACGCAGACGATATAGTGTTGATGGCAGAGGATGAAGAAGGAATGGCGGGCTTAATTACAGGATTAGAGAAATACTTAGATGGAAAAAAGTTGAATTTAAATGTAGAAAAGACAAAGATAATGAAGTTTAGAAAAGGAGGGGGAAGAAAGAAAGAATGGACGGGGAGGTGGAAGGGAATAAAATTAGAAGAAGTAAAAAAGTTTAACTATTTGGGATATACCTTGCAAGCAAATGGAGATCATAGAGTATAGTATGGCCGGTATTAGGTTATGGAGCAGAGATATGGGGATGGAAAGAAAGGAAAGAGATTGAGAGTTTACAAGAAAGGTATACAAGGTGGACGCTAGGGGTAGACTGGAGGACGCCGGTATATATGGTGAGAGAAGAAGCGCAAAGGGATCAATTAAGTACTAGAGCGGGAAAGAGGGCATGGAATTTTGAGACGAAGCTGAGGGAGGGAAAGGGAGGGGAGTTGGCGAGAAAGTGTTTGATGGAGGTAGAAGAAAGGAGAGGGAGGGCGATGGAATTAACGAGATGGGAAGAAGAAAGGAGGGAGTTCTTTAAGGCTAGAGATATAGAAGACGAGACTGGAGTCAACTATGAAGAAGTGGAAAAAAAGGATAGGAAAAGACAATTAATAGAAAGATGGGGGATGATTGAGGAATCAAAATATATTAAATGGTATAAGATGATAAAAAAGGAAGGAGTACCAAAGTGTTTAGAAAAGGGATGGGGAGATAAAAGATGGACCAGAATAGCAAGATTTAGATTGGGAAACGAGGTAAGGGCAGGTATGTATTGTGAATGAGAAAAGGAAACATGGGAACATGTATGGGAAGGACGAAGGAGAGGAATGGAAGATAAAGGAAGCTGGCAAGAGAATGTGGTAAAGATTCTAGGGGAGGATGGTTTGGGGGAAGAGTGGATGAAGGAGTTAGAGGGTGCTAGGGGAGCAAATGAGAAAGAATGAAAGAATGGATGCAAAAAATGGCAAAATGGAGTTACAAGAGAAATGAAAGAAAAAGGAAACGGAAGTCGCTTAAATTAGAAGCGGAAAGATTAGTAAGTAATGGTTATGTAATAGCATAAGTAAATTAAGATGCGTTGGCGTTATCGCTCTCTCTCTTTTTCTCTCTCTCTCTCTCTCTCGCTTTCGATCGCTCACTCGTTCACTAATTTAATAATTAAGTAATTGATTCGTACGAGTGACTGATAAATTACTATTAATAATTGTAAAATAAACTCTTTTCCACAAGAGCGCTGAGATAGAGTATTAGCGGCCTTTTTTTAGTGGTTCAATTAGTTTTTCATGAATTGCATAACTACGTAATTAATTTGTTCACATTTTCTTTTATTATCAACAATTGAAAATAATTGTTTCCTCTGCGATCATTAGTTTATCCATTTGTGCATTTTTAACATAAAATAACATAATCTTGTAAGCCTAATCCCTTCAATCACATTTTTTATAAATAATGAGTAAACAAGGTAGAAAACAGTTAATTTATAATTTTTTCTTCATTCAATTTCGATATCAGCTATTCTGGAAGTAATTTTCACAATGAAAATATATGTATGAGTATACACACAGTTGATATAGTCTCCACCCCCCCCCCCTCTCCCCCAGATGGGAGCATATGAACTCCCATCTAATACAGTGGTCGGCAAACTTTTTGCTCACTTTTCAGGTATGGTCAGGCCCGCCCCGGCTTAATTTTTTCTACTACTTTTCGTTCTATTCACGGACCTCAGTGTGGGTGAGCTTTCTCCAGCAAGGGTCTTTTGTCCACAGGCCGGTCAAAGTAAAGAAATTTAAAAACTTTTAATTTTTCAACTAGAGATTTGAAAATAGCATAATCAGCATCTACGAATTTTTCCGATTCCAATGATATATTACTTGCCTAAGAAAGTTGAAAATTTGAAGGAGTTTAATATCAAAAAACTTTAGCTTAATATTCAATTTTATACTTTGATTGACGAATGGCATGCACACGCGTGTTTAAAAGGCAAAGGTCAAGTTTCAGGCGATGAATGGAGCCTGGGTGTTTGGAATGCTAGAGGGGTGAATTATCTTAAGGTAAAAGAATTACGAGAAACCATGCACGTAAGGAAACTAGATATTTTATGTGTACCTGAAACAAAGAAACGGGACGCGACATTAGAAACATAGAAAATGGGGTATAAAAAGACGGACTTGAAATATGGTCAGGGGTAGATAGTGAATCACATGGTAGCTAAGGGGTAGGTTTAATTATGAATATGAGAGCAAGGCAGCATCTCAGGGATAATAGATGTGTATGTCCTAGATTGTTGTAGGTTAGAATGGAGGTTAGAATGAAAGTAGGAATCAGAAGATTATTTATTATAGCGTGCTACGCCCCAGTTGACGGTGACAGTAGTGAAGTAAAAGACGCCTTCTGGAACTCTTTATGATACTATAAGTACTTGCAATCATGGTGAAAGAATCATTCTACTAGGAGATATGAACGGATGGATCGGCGTCCAACGCCAGGGTACAGAAAGGGTGCTAGGTAATTTTGGGCAACAAAGAACAAATGATTACGGAAAAAGATTAGTTGAATTATGCTTAGAAAAGGGCTTATTTATTACAAATACTTGGTTTAGGCATAAAATGATCCACATGTACACCTGGTGTAGAGGAGATAGACACCGTATAATCGACTTCGTTGTTGTGGATGAAAGACTAAGAGAACTAGTAAAAGATACAAGGACCATGAGAGGCTCTAAATGCAATACTGATCATTACCTTCTAGTCTCCAAAATAAATTTAGGTCAGGGATGGAGAAGAAAGAGGACCAAAAAAAGCGAATCAAGATTGAGAATCTACAGAAACCGGAAGTGCGAATACATTTTCAAAATAGGATAAACGAACGTATAGATGAGACAACTTGGAAGGGGCTAAGAAACAATAAAGATATAGAGGGCGCATCGACTATGGTCCGGGATGTCATTGTTAAGAGTGCGACAGAAGTATGTGGTACTGCGGTTGTAGGAAGAATGTCTGGTAATGCGTGGTGGAATGATGAAACCCAAGCCACCGCCCAAGAAAAAAGAAAAGCATATGACAGAAAGTTGAACATCACAGGCCTTAGCGATGAGGAGAGAAATAAACTTGAAAATGATTACAGACACAAAAAGAGGAAAGTAAAAACTATTAGCCAAGGAAAGTAAAGATAAAATCAGAACAGAAGAAGAGAAGGAAATGCAAATTGATTTTGAATGAAGCAAGAAACTGTTTTAGAAATTCGCGATGATCAGTATGAAAGAAAGTAGAAGTACAGAGTTTGTATGAGAAATAGCAAGGGTGAAATGCTATATGATACCGATGGGATACTAGAAGCTTTGAGAGACTTTTTTAAGGAGTTATTGGGAGGCCAAGCTATAGGGCACCACAACTGCAATATAGAACACGATACGTTAGAAACCCCAATTCAGAGAGTGTGTGCGTCTGAGTTTAGGGATATAATTAAGAACTTAAAAAACGGTAAGGCTACTGGTGTAGACAGCATAAGCGCTGAAATGCTTAAATACGGTGGCGAGTACATACCTCACAGGTTATGCGAATTGATAAATTTATGTATCGAGACGGAAGAAGTACCAGACGATTGGAGAAAAGCGATTATCGTACCATTATACAAAAGAAAGGGAAATAAAAGCAACTGCAATAATTACAGAGGTATAGGCTTATTAAGTACTTAAGTACCGTAAGTGAAATATACTCAAAAATACTTATTCGTAGGGTAATGAAAATTACAGAAGAAAAGATATGGGAAGTCCAAACTGGATTTATGCGTTATGTCCTCGTGGCTATTTAATATATTCATGGACAAGTGTCTAAGAATGGCTCTCTTCGTCGAAAAAGGTGTGGATCTCGAGACTGAATACAAGCATGAGGAACATGGGCCTAAAAATTAAAGCGAATAAAACAAAAATTATGTTGTTTGAAGGGAAGGGTGAGAAAATAATGTGCAACATTGTCCTAAATTATGAAAGAATAGAACAAGTTGATAAGTAGGTATATCTTGGTAGCCTATTCACTAGTGACGGAAAGATAGGTGCAGAATTAGATAGAAGTATAAACGAGGGTAAGAAGGTTATCGGTAAGCAGGGCGCATTATCAGAAGTAAAAATATATCAAGTAAAGCTAAAAGCTAATATAATTCTATATTTATACCGACTGTGTTGTACGGTAGCGAGACCCGGACCTATCAAGAAAAGGATAAGAGTAAACTAACGGGATTAACATGAGATTCCTGCGCAAGATATGCGACAAAACAGTGATGGACAAAGTGAGTAATAATATATTCCTCAAAGAATGTGGTGTAGATGAGACACTACTATCGGCCAAAAAATTATAGGCATCTGCCTTTGAAGCTTAACAACTCAGCAACAAAAAATGCTACAGTAATAAATAAATAGTCACTTGAAAGCTGAAAGTGTTCCACGTAAATGAGCTTGAAGACGTTAATGTAAAAAATGTGTTGTGCCTTGCAGACTGAAAATGAAAAAAATAAGTAAGGAATTTCGGGCACATTTAAGAAGAGTCAAGTTTAGAGCATTATTTCTTATACAAGAGGCAATGGGAAAAATTTGAAAAAATTCATGAATATGAGGAAAACATTTGTGAACAAATTGCAGTTGACAAATTTGAGAAATAATAACAATTTTTGCTTGAAATTACAAAAAATGTACAACTATACTATCTGCAGTTCTAATGAAGATATTAAAGCCCTTCAAACTCCAAACTGTAACGGATAGGCTCTGTAATTATTTCCGATCTCCCGGAAGGATGTAATTGTTTTATTTTTGTTGGAAATTACGATTTTTTAGACATATTTTTTTTGTTGGAAAACAAGTATCAGTAAGCAGCGGGGGTGCCTTTTTTGCTGCCGACCGCGCTGGCGCCTTTCTTTGACCAGTGCTTCTGAACTCTTGCCCAGACACTGACGCCTCTTCTGACCGGCAGCAAAAAAAAATGCACCCCCAACAAAAAAACTGTCCAAAAATATCGCGATTTCCACCAAAAATAAAACAATCACATCCTTCCGGGAGATTGTAAATAATTACAGAGTCTATCCGTTGCAGATGTCCTCATATTCATAAGCGTCTTCAAGCTCATTTACGTGGAACACTTTCAGCTTTTAAATGACTATTTACTTATTGCTCTAGCATTTTTTTACTGAGTTTTTAAGCTTCAAAGGTAGATACCTATAATTTTTGCGCCGATAGTAGTTGACATATGTTAGAGAAATTCTTTGAGATGGTTTGGGCATGTTGAGAGAATGAAAGATGAACGACTAACGAAACACGTGTATCAAAGTAAATTAAATGGCAGTGTGCCCAGAGGCAGAAACACAAGAACTTGCATGAAAAAATGCATGGACGTGAAGAAAGCTAGAGATGTATGTCAGGACAGAAAAGTGTGGCGACAAATAGTTTATAAAAAGAGTGTGAGTAGAGTGAATGTCGCGTGAAACAAAACACCTTGGATACTAATGGGCCAGAGTGAGGAGCTTCACATGATGACTTTGTGAGGCTCTTCACTTGGGGTGATCCCTAGAGAGATTGATCCGCAACCTGGATCGGAGCAGCGTTGCGGAACGAACGTGTCATTCAAATAAATAACAAGGGAATTCTAGCTCAATCTAAAAATCTATACCCCCTCCGCCTCATTACTCCTTTCCTCACCGAGTGAGTCACGCTTACCCCAAAAGGGAAATGGCTTAATTAAGTATAATAGTACAATAATACAATGATAAATAAAATTTGTACTTTATTTTGTAATACCTAAATAAGCAATCTCAAGCTGAGGTACAGAAATAAATGTAATATATATCTGATATAATAAAGTTGCATAATGTAGAAAAGTTCGCATTTTGGACAAAATCGAGTGCGAAGCACGAGATACGTGATGAGAATGTGTTTGTTAAAGCCCAAAGAGCTTTAACAAAGGAGAATTCACAATCACCAAATTACAGTTGACGATGCTTTGACCTTTAATTTTAAAAGGTCTGTGCACAAATGTGGGGGAATACAAAGACCGAGCGCGTAGCGTGAGGTAAATACATTATCGAGCGCGAAGCAGGAGAAACAACAGTCGCGCGCCATAGGCGCGCTCAAAGTTGCGAACTACGCGCGCAGCGCGCGATGAGAATGTGCCCGCGCGGCGGGCAGATTTTTATAATAGTAAATACGAGGAAACGTATAAAAATGGCGACAGTAATCTTTGGAAAAATAAAAAAGTTACTAATCAGAAAATTAATGAAACAATGTAGATATTTAGGGAGTAATATATTTTCATCAGGATATTTAGTACTTTTCAACAAGGCTTCTGTTTCCGGTACCGATCGCGAGAGAACTCTTTTGTGTCAAGTGTTGGTTTTTTGGCTTTGGTGAAGGGAATCAGCGTGTGTGAATGCAAAAAGGGAAGTGAGTGCGGAGATCAGGTGTAAAGGAAGAAGGGTGAGTGAAGGCAAAGGTGCAAAGGGTGAAAGTAAGTTGTGTGAAGTGAAAATTGGAGCGTGCGAAAATTTTGAGGTTAGGAGTCGAAAAATAGTTGTTGGGCAAGGGGGGCAAGAGGTAGGAGAGTAAGGAGCAGGAAACGTCGCGGAGCACTGGGTAGGTAGGATGCCGACGGAACGAAGCCCACAAACGGGCGCCAGAGGGCGACAGCTATTGGACGTAAACGATCGCACAGAACAGCAGGTTGAGAGTGCGGATAGTGGGGAGAAGGGGGAAGTTGACAGTAGCTGCGAGGAGACGTTAGTGACGCTGACCAGGGGGGGAACGGCAGAGAGAAGGGGATCAGGCAGGGGCCATAGTCGTGGGAGACCTTCAAACTTACAGCGCCTCAACAAGCTAGGTAGCGCGGGCTCGAACAGGAGTCTAGATGAATGGCAAAAAAAAGTGAGCGCGACTAGCAGTGAAGGGGAAGATAAACGAAAAAGAGAGGAAGGGGACGATGAATTAGAAAGGGACAAGGAAAGCAAGAAAGTTAGGAATGAACGGAGAACACCAGACAGAGATAGGGGGAATGGGGAAATGTTTGATAAACTAGAGGCGCTCATAAAAGGGTTTAGAGAGGAAACCTGGAAGAGACTGGATGATATGAATAGGGATATGAATAGGCAGGGGAAAGACGTAAGGGGGAAGTGAGAAAAGTAAGAGAAAAGTGGGAAGAGTGGGATAAACTCTGGAAAGAGGAGAAAGACAAGGTATGGGGTAAACTAGAGAGCATAGAGAATAGACAGAGAGAGGTTGACGAACAGAGAAATAGTGAGATAAAACAGTTGGAAGAACGGGTAAACAGCTTAGAAATCAGGAATGAGCATATGGGGAAAGAAACAGAGAATGCGGAAATAGGAAAAGAGAGTGATAAGAACGTGCAAAATGAGAATGCAAGATTGCAGAAGAGACTAAGTGAAATTGAAAGGAGATTGGAAGGGGAAGAAAGGGCAAAGAGAAAAAATAACATAGTAGTTAAGGGACTGACAGTGGAGAGTGAAACAGGGGAAGAGGAAATCAAAAATCTTATCAGAGATATTGGAGTTCAAGTAAGGGTAGAAGGAGTTAAGAGTATAGGATGGACGAAAGAAGGAAAAGAAGGAATGTTTATAGTGAAAGTAGGGAGTGAGGAGGAGAAAAAGAAAATTATGGAGGAAAAAAAAATATTGATGGGAAGAAGGGAAAGAATTTATGAGGATTTGACATGGAGGGAGAGGAAAAGGAGATGGCAAATAGAGCAGAGGGCATAGATAGAGAGGAAAAAGGGGCGCATGGTATGGATAGGGAGAGACAGATTATGGATAAATGGGGAGGAATGGTTCTGGGACGAAGAATTAGAAGAAATAAGGAAAAAGAGAAAAAGAACTGAGAATGGTAGAAAAAAGGAAGAGGCACAAGAGTTTAGAGATCAAACAGAGGGGTTTCCAAACGGCAAGGCGGAAGAAAAGTGAGGAGGATAGGTGAGGTAAGGGAAGACAAAACCGTGAAAATAGCTTTCTGGAATGTGTCAGGCTTAAAGAACAAGAACGAAGGATTTTGGCGGGAGTTAGAAAAGTGGGATGTGATTATGATGAGTGAAACATGGGCGGATGAGAAGGACTGGAAGGGGATGAAAAGGATGTTACCTAAAGGTTCTGTGTGGACAATGCAAGAAGCAAGAAAGGAACACGTCAAAGGTAGAGGGATGGGCGGTATGGTCTCAGGAGTGAGAAAAGAATTGGTAGTAAAAGGGACAACAGAAGAAGACAGGGAGGAAAAGGATGGAACAATGGTAAGAAGGATTATAATTGGAAAAATCAAAATAGCGGTGGTTTGTGTATATAGAAGAAGAGGGGAAGAGGAAGGTTGGAGAGTAATAAGGAGGTGGATGGAGGAAAAGAAGGAAGAGTTGGTTTTGATAGGAGGTAACTTGAATGCCTGGACTGGCGAGCAAGGGGGAGGGATCTGTGATAAAGAAAAGGAGGCCTATATAAAGAGCTCCAAACATAGAGAGACAGACCGGGAGGGGAGGAGGTTACTAGACGTAATAGGAGAAACAGGATGGTTTATTTGTAATGGCAATATGAAAGGGGATGAGAAAGGAGAGATCACATTTACAGGTAAGGGAGAAACAGTAACAGACTACATCCTGGCGGAAGAAAGAATGAGGAATATGATAGGCAGTATGAATGTGGGGAATGATATAGGGTCCGAGCACTTCTTAGTAATAGCTACACTGAAAGGTGGCATCCGTAAGCGCGAAAGAGGGAGAAGGGAAAGAGGGGGAGAAAAGAACACGAAAATGGGTGGCTGGGGGGTAGATACATTAAAACAGTTTAAACAAAAAATGGAAAAGGAGAATGTTAGGTATGAAAAAGAGGAGGATGTAGACTCGTTAATTGAAAGGTTGAAAGGGTCGATTGAGAAGGTAAGGGATGAGATAGGTACAAAAGAAGAAAGAAAAGAGGGAAAGAGAGGCTGGTGGGACGAGGAATGCACGGAGAGTAAAGACAGAATGAAAGAGTGTGTAAGAAAATGGAGAAAAGGGGAAATGGAGAAGGGGGAGTACAACAGGAGAAAAAGAGAACATGAGAGGATGCTGGAAAGGAAAAGGCAAAGGGGAAAAGAGAAATATAAGGAAGAAGTAGAAAAAGCGATCAAAGAAGGTAGGGTTTGGGACGTGATGAATAGGGAAAGAGGAGGAAGGAAGGGCGTGAATGAAGAAATAGAAATGAGTGAGTGGACGGATTATTTCAAGGGTCTGTTAGGGGGTGAGCAAAATAGGATCAAGGGGGAAAATAGAAACATAGTGCAGGGAGAAATGGAGGAAGGGAACGGAATAACAAGAGAAGAAGTGGATGAGGCAATAGATAGACTAAAAAGAAACAAGGCTACAGGAGAGGATGCCATGGAGAACGAAGCGATGAAATATGGAGGAAGGGATGTGGAAGATCTGCAACAAGGTCTGGAAAGGAGAAGGGTGGCCGGAGGAGTGGATGACAGGGCTGGTAGTACCGCTTGTCAAGAAAGGGGAGGGCAAGAAGGTAGAGGAGTACAAAGGGATCACTCTCATGCCAGTGGGCTATAAAATATATGCAGAAATTCTAAGAAAAAGGTTAGAGAGTCAGATAGAAGAAAAAGAAAGTATCCCACACAATCAGACGGGATTTAGAAAAGGGATGGGGACTATAGATAACATTTACGTACTTAACTACTTGGTTAATAGAAATCTAGGGAGAAAAAGAGGGAAATTAGTCGCCTTGTTCGTAGATTTTAAAGCAGCTTTCGACTCAGTGAACAGAAAAGTGCTATGTCAGGAAATGAAAGAGAGGGGAATAGACGAAGGTTTGGTGGAGAGGATAAAGGAAATTTTTACTGAAACCAGGATTAGGGTGAAGATAGGGTGGAAAAAAGGGGAGGTTTTCTGGACAGGAAGAGGTCTAAGGCAAGGGTGCCCGTTGAGTCCGCTACTCTTCAATATGCTGCTGGCAGACTTAAGGTGTTCGCACAAGAAAATCCTTTGCAGTGCGCTGGAGACGTCTCACGGACGTGCCGTCCGCCCACAAACTCATAACGCCAACCAATCGCGTGCAACCTGTCGTGCTGCTGCCTTCCGAGCGGTGACGCACGCAAGTACCTCGCTACTTAAACTAGTTCGCAACGCACTTCAGTGAGTGCTGCCACGGACCGTAGCAGCACGGCAGGTTGCACGCGATTGGTTGGCATTATGTGTTCGTGCGCGGACGGCACGTTCGTGAGACTTTACCAGCAAACTGCAACGGATTTTCTTGTGCGAACACCTTTAGAGGAGAAGCTAAAGGAGAAAGGGAAAGGGGGAACGATTTTGGGTAATAGCAAACTATACTCTCTAGCATACGCGGGCGACGTAGTTCTATTAGCAGACGATGAGAAGGGGTTGAACCTAATGATGAGAATTTTCGAAGAGTATGTGGGATCAAAAGAACTGACGGTGAACGTAGGGAAGACCAAGGTGATGTGCTTTAGAAGTAGAAAGACCAAAATAGGTTACGTTTGGAAGATGAACGGGCAAATAGTGGAAATGGTGGAGGAGTTCTGTTACTTAGGTTTTTGGTTTGAGGCCGGAGGGGGAAACGAGGTGCAGGTGAGGAAAAGAATCGAATGTGCGAGTAAAGTAATGGGCCAAGTATGGGGTATAGGAAAGAGAAGGTTCAATGACGATTGGACAATGAGGGTTTGGTTGTTTGATGCGTTGGTCTGGGCGGTGTTGTGTTATGGAGTGGAGGTCTGGGGATGGAAGGAACATAGGAAAGTGGAAAGCATGCATGAGAGATTTCTGAGATGGGTAATGGGGGTTAGTTGGAGTTGCCCAGGATACATTTTAAGGGAAGAATTAGGAAGGGAAAAAATGGAAACTAGACAAATTAAGAGAGCCTGGAGGTTTGAAAAGAAGTTGAAAAGGGGAGAGGGGAGCAAAATAGCACAAGTATGCTTGGACGAAGTTCGGAACAAGGAGACGAGAGGCAATTTAAAAATTCGAAATGGGAGGAAGAAAGGAAAAAAATGAGGAGGGCTTGTGAAATAAAAGAAGGGGTCCTGGATTGGCAGATCATAGAATTAGAGCTGTTAGTAAGACAAGGAGAAGAAAGATGGAGAAAGATTATGGATTCGAGGTACAATAGATGGTATAAGATGGTCAAAGGGTTAACAGAACCAGAATATTTGCAAAAAATAAAAAAGGAAGACAAATGGAACAGGGTGGTAGGGTTTAGAATGGGAGAAGGAGTGAGAGCTTGTAGATATTGGATGAAGGAAGAGGACAATCTGTGCAGAGTATGCGGATACGAAATGGAGTCATGGGCACATATGTTAGAGAGGTGTACAGGAGAGGAAGATGGACAGTTGAGTGTGGATGAGTGTGTGAGATGGATATTGGATGGTAATGGATAGGGAGTGACGTGGATGAAGAAATTGGAAGAAATAAGAGAAAGCAAGGGAACAGGGCAGAGCCAAACGGTTAATCCTAATAAGGAAAATAAGTAGCAAAAAGTAAAATTTTAAAATCGTTGAAAATGTACTTTATGGTAAGAGGAAACGGAAGCCCTGGAAGATCGCTCTTTTTTTAGAATTTTAAGAATTATTAGTAATTAGTAGTTATTAGTAATTAGTATAATTAGTAAGGCGAAGCATTAGAATATAAGCAGCGGTTAAGTTAGATTAAGGATGGAATGTAAATATATGTACAGGGAGCGGAGGCCCTCAAACCCGTAAAAGGGAGAGATTAAATATACATACATACATAGAACTTTTCAACAAAAATTTATTTTTTTAAACAATTTTCCCCCGTAAATCGTAAAAAATTATTATTTTCTGCAATTGACACAATTAACGAATGGTAAAAGAACTTTTTTTTGTTCAAGATAATTAGCAATTGAGTAATAGTTTCTGAATTTGGAGGCCCCACGATTGAATATTTTTGTCTACATTTTTTTTTTCTTCTAAAAATTTTTCGATAAAACGTTTATATTATAGATTATATATTATAGATTATATGCAGCGAAAGTGCATAGACAACTAGCACTGAGCGTTACTGCTACTGTTCTTCCGTTTGTACATGACGTATGCAAAAAATTAGACAGAAATATTCAACCGTGCGGCCTCAAAATTTAGAACCGATTACCCATTCTGATATCCGTAACGAATATCCCTTGCATTGTTATGATATTACACGGCAGTTATCTATCAAATTCACGCTGAAGATGTTATCTTTTTGGAATTTCTTCAATATGAATAAGTTTTTATCCATAAGTGGTGGGTTTCCAAGTACTTTTTAAATAACTTTGACTTGTTTAAACAATTATTAATTATTTGAACAGTTGTTTCCCCCTGTAAGTCGTAAGAATTATGAAAAGTTAATTTCTGAAATGAATGACACAATACACATATTCAGAGAGTAATATATTGTTTTCAGGATAGCTAGTACTTTTAACCCTTAATGGTTACACTTCATAGGAATTACGTAATGGTCAGCGCGGGTCAATTTGACCCGGACGATCTTTGAAGCAGTACTGAATGAAAATAAAACATTGGTTTAGAGGAGAAAAATTCAGGGGCATTATTTGAACATCCAAAAATGTACTCTGATCGTTACCTAATGAGATCGTTACTTAACGAGCCTAATGCTAGTAAATATCATTTGAAAAGTTAAATGCTAGTAAATATCATTTGAAAAGTTTGTCCAGGTCAAATTGACCCACGGTGACCATTAAGGGTTGAAAAAATGTATACATATGTCATCTACATAATCATATCTCGAAGCCCACAGAGCCGTTTTTTCGATAAAATGTTTATATTTTGTTTAATAATCAAAAACGGAAGAACAGTAGCAGTAACGCTCAGTGCTAGTTGTCTATGCATTTGCGCCGCGTATAATCTATAATACATAATCTATAATATAAACATTTTATCGAAAAATCAGCTCTGTGTGCTTCGAGATATGATATGTAGATGACGTATGCGAGAAATTAGACAAAAATATTCAACCGTGCGTTCTCAAAAATTAGAACCGACTACTCAATTGCTAAATATCTTGAAAAAAAAAATACTTTTACCATTCGTTAATTGTGTCATTGATTGCAGAAAATGTTTTTTTTACGATTTACGGGGAAAAATTGTTTAAACAAATAAATTTTTTTTTAAATAATAATTATCCTCAAGAAAATATATTACTCTCTAAATATGTCCATTGTGCCATTAATTCCAGAAAATAACTTTTCATAATTCTTATGACTTACAAGGGGAAATAATTGTTTAAATAAGTAATAATTGTTTAAACAAGTCAAAGTTATTTAAAAAAAAAATAATTGAAAACCCTTTACTTATGGATTAAAAATTATACATGTTGAAAAAATTCCAAAAAATACCGTCTTCAGTGTGAATTTGATAGAAAACTGCAGTGTAAATGCACAGAAGTTATTTATTACCTAAAGATTTCCATTTTTACTGCAAATATCAACCGATTTTCTACTAGGAAATTTTAAAAAAGTTTTTATTAAACTTTCGCAAATTATCATAATTGTGCTTTCCAAATAAAAAAGGGTCAGCACAATAATAACTTATATATGTATATATAAATTGAAAAAAAGAGTTAAACAACCACCGCAGAGTCCCACTGAGAGCCACTGCCATCTAAAAAAAATGTCAATAGCCCCCAGTAGAACCGCGGCAAATCACACCTATGGCCACGTCTCACAACCGTGAGATAGGTGGTCACAGGGAACGCCGAAATCACAACGACAGGCCGGCGAAACCCTCGTGTTTCTTGAGGACATGAAGCGACCCAAGGATGACAGCTTTCTGCATCCATCTCGCAAGTGCCTTGGCATATTTTTGGCACGCGGGTATGGCTTTAAGGTTACGAACCAGTGATAGTTTCGCACCTCCAAGAGCACCTATCACAAGGACAATTACTTGCACCGAATATTTTGGGTACAGTCGTTGCAGCTCTCTTTTAAGGTCTTGATACCTCTCCTCTTTTCCTTCCTCCTTGGCAGTGATGTTATATTCGGACGGAGCCGAGAATTCGATCACAAATATAGTTCGTTTCTCGAAGTCCTGGAGAACGATGTCAGGCCTCGAGTGTGCAACGGAGACTGTTGTCCGAAAATCGTAGTTCCAGAAAATTTGGCACTTCTCGTTTCGGACAATTGACTCTATCTCCCTTCGGGCGTTCGGCAGGGCAGGGTCGCGACTAACACCGTAAGACCGACAAAGATAGTAATAAAGCACTCATAGGGCCGCATTATGTCTATAGATATACGTAGTTCCTGCGTGGGTCGGACACCCTGATAGTATGTGTTCTAGGTACTCAGCGTGTGCATGACACGCTCTGCACCTATCACTGGGAACTTCTTGACATAAAATGCGGTCACGGTACGCAGCCAATTAGAGATCACGTTAACTCTAGCAGGCCGCAAAAGCCACTGTTGCCGGACAGAAATGCGGCTGGGAAGACGTACTTTCGGCTAGGGGACGAAGAAAAATAACTTTTATGCGTTACGTTTTTCACTTGCTTCTTAGGGTTTCGTAGGGAACCCTTATGCAGTCGGTAAAATAGCTCTCCGTTCCTTACCACGCGTAGCGCAAGAACTATTAGACTTACTGACTCCATTTTTTGCATGGCGATTGTACCCTCCTTAACATAATTAAAACGTATTTATTCACTGACCTGAATGAGCATATGATTAAACAGGATTGAAGTGAGACGCAAATATTCGATGTTAATATGAATTAAAATGTTCACGGAAGGAAACGACATTCATTTGGATTCAAAACGTTGTGAATCTCACCACATTTGAAATCATTTTATTCTATTTTAATGCATTCCTTCACATCGGGTTTAACGTATCTAATGCGAGGAAAAATACTGAGAAATCTGACAAAAATGCTCATCATAGTGTTGCTATGCAAAAACATGCAAATTTTGACCTTTTTACTCAAAAGCCCTCTTTTTGCACGCCTAGCGCAAAAAGTATTAAGTCTAACGACTTAATTTTTTGCATGGAGATGTGTTTAAACTGTCTAGTGTGAGGAAAAATACTGAGAACCATAAGTTAAATGCCCATCATAGCGTTCCTATTCAAAAAATGCAAATTTAGCCCTTTTTACTCAAAATGACACTGTGAACACGCCTAGCGTGGAAACTATAAGGTCTTCCGACTTCATTTTTTGTACGGAACGTATGTCCAGGGATATAAATAATTTTCTTGTAGACAATCCTGAAAGTAATCTTTTTATCACTGACTATTTATCGTATCTAGCGTGTCAGACTACAGACAGAGACACAGACAGACACGTTCGTAAAAACCATTTTTCTGACTCTGGGGGTCTCTAAACGTCGAGAATTAATGAAAACTGGATAGGTACAAATTCATATGAATCAATACCTTCCATTATAAAAGATGAGAATGTAAAAAATATATTCTACACTGAAAAAACATGTAAAAAATATCAAGTCATACTTTAATTAACCAAAAGAATCATTTCAGATGAAGAAGGTATATATTAATTGTTTAGCTTTTGTTCGATCCGAGCACTACTAAAAAAAGTCGGGAATCGTCACAAATGGTCAGAAATTCTAACGACTTCAGGGCCGGCGGAAGCCCTATGTACGGTGGGTAGTACTACCGACTTAAAATTGACTTGAAACAAAGACAATAATAACAAAGATCTTCCCCCTCCTCCGGCTCACTTCCACGGCCAGCAAAACTACCCACCTGGGCTCAACACGTTTCGCCGGCCCTGAACGACTTCTGATGAGTCTGACTATTTTTGAAGATATATTAGTTCACTACCTATCATGTAGTTTATCGGCTGGGCCACAGGTAGGCCAACTGAAGAGAATTCAAAATTATAAGATTTTTTTTTCAATGTTGCATATACAGATTCAAAAGTTAGAACTTTAGAATCTAAGGGTTTCGACGACTTCAGAAACCTACAAACTTTCCTAAAAAGTTTAAAATTAGGATAAATATAATGTATCTCATAAAGAGAAAGAGATATGTCAAAATAGACAAAATTTTCAGATTCACCTTCAGTGATGCAATATATTTATACACTACATTAATACTTATAAGTATTAATAAATAAATATAATAGCAATAGAATGTGCATAAATAAATATAAATAATGTAAATAAACTGGAAAATATAAAAGGGATGAGATTCTATGGCATTCTGTTCTGGGATCCCTAATAAAAGGATTGTCCATCGAACCCAAGTTTTGACGATTACTGAACATTTTCTTACGAATTCTAACTTTTCCTGGTGATTTCCCTCGAGAAACGTAACAAAAAGGGACGAAAGTGGTCAAACATCCTGACTTTTTTCTGATGATTCCTGACTTTCTTTTTAGTAGGGAGCATATTTAAAGCACACAATGTTATAAGAAAAAATATATTTCATAGCCCTAACTGGACAAACGTATTTAATTCGTGTGGTGGTAATTTTTAAGTTTCCAAAACGCATACATGCGTATACATGCCAAAACGCGAGCACGTTGTATATGGGTCAAAATATCTCAAGTGTGCCGCTTTTAAATCGATAGTTCTATTTTCAATCAATTTATACAGTTTTCGATTCGTTTTTAGATCAAAATAACTCCCCTAAAATATTTTTGCAAAAAATTTATTTTTTTAAAAGTTATTAACAATCAAAGTTCTTGATCATATTTTTTTCAAAAATTGATTACTCGCGAACGGTTCATCGAAATTCAATAATAGGGTTATGAAAATTTTTATTACACAGTATACTTTACGCTCAAAAATTGTTCGGTAGTACACAAATTTTGTTTATTGTTTAAATAATCGTTTGTTTTAAACAATTGGAAATTAATTAAACTTCTCCGCCTGTGAACGAATTCTTCCAAGTTCCAATAGATTCTAAAATCTCTTCCGAAAATTTTGGTGAAAAAAAAAAGTAATTATTTTGCAGTAGTTCAAAAGTTATTGATTTTTTTGTGACCGCGCTCCGACCTCTAGCGCTGGTCGAGCACGCACAGTTATGTAAACAAATGCATAGTTTAGGCGTTTACTGGAAGAAAGTAATCGTTTTTCTTTCTTAGTAACTTTAAATGATATGACTAGTAATATTTAGTGATTGAGATTGGTCACTCGATATTATTTGTTTATTTAATAAACAAATTTTATAAACAAAAGCATAGTTTGGTCATGTGTAGACAGAAAGTAATAGTTTTTCTTTCTAATCGTCTTCAACTTACATAGGTGGTAATGTTTAGTGACAAAGAATTGTCAATCGATATTATTTGTTTATGTTATAAACAAATCTTATAAACAAATGCATAGTTTGACCATTTATAGATAGAAAGTGATCTTTTTTTTCTAATCATCTTCAAATTACATAAAAGGTGATATTTTGTGAAGAATAATTGTCATTTGATATTATTTGTTCATTTTATGAACAAATGCATAGTTCAGCCATTTGTAGACAGAAGGTAATCTTTTTTTATTATTTCCTTCAAACGATATCACTGGAAATGTTTTGTGATGTTCTAGAAAAATTAGCTTCGAAGATGTACTTGTGAATCATTTCGATAATTTCAGGATCCATTTCAAATTCATTCTGGCTCCACTCTTGCCTTAAAGAGATCACTAAACATCACCACTTATGTAATTTGAAGACGATTAGAAAGAAAAACGATCACTTTCTATCTATAAATGGTCAAACTATGCATTTGTTTATAAGATTTGTTTATAACATAAGAAAATAATATCGATTGACAATTCTTCGTCACTAAACATCACCACCTATGTAAGTTGAAGACGATTAGAAAGAAAAACTATTACTATCTGTCTATAAATGACCAAACTATGCTTTTGTTTATAAAATTTGTTTATAAAATAAACAAATAATATCGAATGACCAATCTTAATCATTAAATATTACCAGTCATATAATTTAAAGTTACTAAGAAAGAAAAACGAATACTTTCTTCCAATAAACGCCTAAGCTATGCATTTGTTTACATAATTGTGCGTGCTCGACCAGCGCTGGAGGTCGGAGCGCGGTCACAAAAAAATCAATAACTTTTGAACTACTGCAAAATAATAACTTTTTTTTTACCAAAATTTTCGGAAGAGATTTTAGAATCTATCGGAACGTGGAAGAATTCTTTCACAGGCGGAGAAGTTTAATTAATTTTCCAATTGTTTAAAACAAACGATTAATTAAATAAACAAAATTTTTTTACGACCGAACAATTTTTGAGCGTAAAGTATACTTTGTAATAAAAATTTTCATAACCCTATTATTGAATTTCAATGAACCGTTCGCGAGTAATCAATTTTTGAAAAAAATATGATCAAGAACTTTGATTGTTAATAACTTTTAAAAAAATAAATTTTTTGCAAAAATATTTTAGGGGAGTTATTTTGATATATAAACGAATCGAAAACTGTATAAATTTATTGAAAATAGAACTATCGATTTAAAAGTGGCACACTTGAGATATTTTGACCCATATGCCAAAACGCGCTGTGGATACATCATACATGCCACAATCCATTTTGGCTCTTTTCAAACGCGTTCTGACAGAATCGAGGCTTCACAACGCGTTCTAGTCGATTTAAACGCTAGCTCAGCGTTCTCGCTTCATGAGCGAATATATATAGGGCGTCCCACCATCTATACAACCCCTTGTACTATGCGATAGTGCACAAAAAAATAATCAAAAAAGTCCTCTAGCAAAAATGTGTGCAAAGCTTAGTTTAGGCACAAAAAAGCATCGAAGTTGGGCCTAATCAATCAATGGGGAGCGAGCTTTAGCGACCACTTGTACGTGTCTCAAACGTTAAGATAGTGTGTGCTTTTTGGCGACATACTTCAGCTCCCGCATTAGGTATAATTCCCCGTCGAGTTGTCGCTCTTCCATTGTTTATTGCAAAACGCAAAGTTCAAACCTCCAAAACCTTTTAAAATTCTGAATTCTTTCTTCCTAACATTTATGAACAAGATCAAACTAACAAAACAACCTTTCTTTCAGAATTTCTGTTACATAACTTGTAACAAAAGTAACGAAAACCTGAACATTCGCGAAAGCCAGCAAACTTCATTTCTTGACAACTGGTAAGCAAGTCTAACATAAGGTAACACCTTTTCCAAAAAAAAGTTACTTTTTTCGGTTCATCTCAGAATTTATGTTACCTAACTTTTAAGAAATCTATCAAAAATCTCAATACACGCGAACACAGAAAACTTTCTTTGTTGAAAATGTGTTACTCAAATTTCAATAACATAACTTGTAAAAAAGTAACAAAACAACTGAAACTTTACAGAACATAGCAAAATTTTTTTGCGGAAAATTCATTACTAAGATTTAAATACCAAAACACAGTTTCGATCCACAAATGTCACCCTTTTCGATTCCTCTCAGAATTGGTTTGGTAAGTTGTAACAAAACTAACAAAAAATCTCAACATTTACGAAACCCTGCAACATATTTTTCTGAAAAATACGCTAACAAGATTTAAATAACAAAACACCTTTTCTAACAACAAAATTCACCCTTTTCGTTCTCTCTCAGAATTTCTGTTTAATAAATTTAAAAAAAAGTAACAAAAAAAAAATCGAGAAAGCCACCAAAATTTCTTGGTTCCAAATTTTCTAACAAGATTAAAACACACAACCCCTTTGATAACAACAAAAGTTACACTTTTCGATTCCTCGAAGATTCTGTTTCATAACTTGTAACAAAAATAACAAAAAAACTGAACATTTACGAAACCTAGCAAAATTTCTTTCTGTAAAATTCGTTACCAAGATTTAAATAAATCACGTGCGTCCCAAACTACGACCCAAGACAAATTTATTTGTAAACATGTTCGGTAAATGTTAACTGAAATTGAAATCTTACGTAAAAGTAAAAGAGAGAGAGAAAAAATTCCTTTGTTAAAAATTTGTTAGCAAGATTAAAATAACACAAAACCTTTTCTAACAACAAAAGTCAGAACCTTCCATTCCTTTCAGAATTTCTGTTACATACCATGTACAAACAAAACTAACAAAAAAAATCAACACTCGCAAAACCTAGAAAATATTCTTTATTTAAATTTTGTTACCAACATTTAAAAAAGAAGACACGTTTTCTTACAAAAAAGTCACCCTTTTCGATTCCTAAAAGAATTTCTGTTACTTAACTAAGGAAAAGTAAAACAAACTTAACATCCGAACACATTTTGGTCAAAAACTACCGAAAAAGCTTTGGACACAGGTACCTTAATCATGCTACCGGAATTAGTGCATTATTTCTTGAAAATATAGGGGCGTTTGAATGCTTTAATCAATTCTATGACATTTTTCAATTTTTTAAAAATAGACGAAAGTTTATCATCAAATGGGAACCCTCTACAAGGTGTTCTTTAAACGAAAAAGTACCCAAAAAATGTTTGAAACATAAATTTATATCATGCCAACGCCAGTAGTGCATTATTTTGTGAAAATTATGGAAAGTTCAAATAATTTCAAACTTTCTGTGACATTTATTACATATAAGACATATAAGTGAAACCTTGTCTGTTTCATTCCTCAATATAAAAACAACCCAAAAAGCGTTTGAAACGTAAATTTAAATTATGCAACCGGGAGTGATGCAGTATTTTCTGAAAGTGAGAAGTTTCACTAATTGGTAATTTTTCTGACATTTGGTCATTTTTTAAAAATATATTAGAGTTTGTCATCAAAGTGAAACCTTATCTGGTCGATGCTTTGCTCGAAAAACTACCCAAAAAAATTTGGAAACGTAAATTCCGATTATGCAACTGGAAGTGAAGAAGTATTTTCGGAAAACGAGTAGAAATTTCACTAATTGGTAACTTTGTTGACCTTGGGCCTTTTTTGAAAAATTTCTTACATTTTTTCCTCAAAGTGAAACCCTGTCTGTTGCATTCCGTATTGGAAAAACTACCTGAAAAATTTTCAAACATAAATTCCAATAATGCAACCGCAAGAAGTGCATTAGTTTTTGAAAATCATGAAGTGTAAATAATTGCTAGCTTCTGTGACATTTATTGATTTAAACAAAAATAGATAAGAGGTTCTCGTCAAAGTGAAATCTTGTGTGTTGCGTTTCCTGATGGAAAAACTATCCAAAAAACTTCCGAAACATAAATTTTAATGATGCCACCACAAATAGTGCATTATTGTTGAAAATCATGAAGACTAAATAATTTCTAACTTCTGTGACATTTATTCATTAAAAAACCTGGGTAAGAGGTTCTCGTCAAAACGAAACCTTGTCTATTGCGTTCCTTGACGGAAAAACTAAAAATTGTTGTTATTAGACACGGCGATGAGAGCCCTCACAAGATTTTGAGGTTGAACGAGCAAAAGAGGACAGTCGACTTTCATTGAACTGCCTGCAAATAGATTCTGTGAGAAAACAATAAACATTTACGAAATTCAGGGAAGAAACAGATTTTTAATACCTTAGAAATGATACGAAAGGTCTTTGTGCGGGACACACAAGCAACAAACATACACAATTTTGAGAAATAACTGTCAAAATCTTTTCTCACGCATGTGCAGTAAAACAGTTAGTATTACTTTTCGACCAGAAGTAAAGCTAAAACAAAAGATCAACTCTAATGCATAGCAAATTTATAACATATCAATGTTTGGAATAAACGAAATTTTCGAAACCGAAATTCAGACCTCAAACAGCATTGGAAAATTTAAACCTTTCTGACCTTGATGTAATTTTTAAAACTAGATAACATCCAAAGAAAACATCTTCTTTTGACGCAAACCTAATTTGTTTTCGAAAAGGGATAAGTGTTTCTAACTGTTCGAACATGGATTAGAATTTGTGTTTAAAAAATTTTGCACGCAGTTTTTCCATCAAGGTACGCAAGAGACAAGGTTTCAATTTAACAAGAACCTCTTATCTATTTTTTAAGATCAATAAATGTCACTGAAGTTAGAAATTATTTACATTTTTCATGATTTGGACAAAATGATGCACTACTTGCAGTGGCATGATTTAAATTTATGTTTCAAAAGTTTGTTGGGTAGTTTTTCCATCAAGGATCGAAACAGACAAGATTTCCCTCTGACAAGAATCTCTGACCTATTTAAAAAAAAAACTATAAATGTAACAGAAAATAGAAATTATTTACACTGTTCATTATTTTCAAAAAATAATTTACTACTTGAGGTCGCATGATTGGAATTCATGTTTTATGTAATTTTGGGTAGTTTTTCGTTCAAGGAATACTTTGCAGAATGTTCCAATTTATCAAAAAACTTTGATCTATTTTTAAAAAATGGCTACATATCACAGAATTGACTAAGGCATTCAAGCGTCCCTAGATTTTCCGGAAATAATGCACTCATTCAGCTTGCATGATTAAGGTTTCTGTTTCCAAAGATTTTCGGTAGCTTTTGACCAGCAGGCGTTAAGATGTTAAGTTCGATTTACTTTTCGTTAATTCTACAAAAGGGTGTATTATTTCCGTTGAAGTGTATACAAATGGGTCCTAAATGAAAATTTAACGCATTTTTAGAAAGATACCACTGATGGATAAAGGAATTTTCAAGAAGAAAGTTTGGTAGGTTTCTCTAATATTGAGATTTTTTGTTACTTTTGTTACACATTATTTAACAAAAACTCTATAAGGGATCGAAAAGAATAACTTTTGTTGTTAGAAAATGTGTTGTATTATTTTAATGTTGCCAAAATATTTTCAAGAAAGAAATTTTGGTGGGTTTCTCAAATTTTCAGCTTTTTTCTCGTACTTTTGTTACTTTTGTAAGATGATCTTATATAAGGCGTGCTTACAAATTTTCAAGAAAGCGATTTTGCTGTCTTTCGCGAGTATTTAGTTTGTTGTTAGTTTTTTACAAGTTAGGAAAGAAAAATTCTGAGATAAATCGAAAAGGGTAATTTTTTTTTGGTTGGAAAATGAGTTTTGTTTTTTAAATCTTGCAAACAAAATTTTCAAGAAAAAAATGTTGCTGGGTTTCTCCAATTTTTGGTATTTTTTGTTTGTTTTTGTTACTAGTTATGTAACAGAAATTCTGAAAGGAAGCGAAAATATTAACTTTTTTGTTATTAAAGGTGTTATCTTATGTTAGGCTTGCTTAACAATTTTCAAGAAAGCAAGTTTGCTGGTTTTCGCAAATGTTTAGTTTTCTGTTAGTTTTGTTCAAGTTATGGGACAGAAATTCCGCGAGGAATGAACAAGGGTGGCTTTAGTTGATAGAAAAGTTGTTGTGTTATTGTAATGTTACTAACAAAATTTTAGGAATGAAATTTTGTGGTTTTCTCGAATTTACAGATTTTTACATTTTTTATAGCTTATGTAACAGAAATTCTTAAAAGAGTTTACTGGTTTCCGCAATTGTTCAGTCTGCTGTTAATTTTGTTACAAGTTATATAACATAATGTCTATGAGGAACCGAGAAGAATGACTTTTGTTGTTAGAAAATGTGTTGTGTTATTTTAATCTTACCAGAAAATTTTCAAGAAAGAAATTTTGTTGGATTTTTCGAATTATAAGGTATTTTTTGTAAATTTTGTTGCAAGTTATGTAACAGAAATTCTGAAAGGAATCGAAAAGTGGAACTTCTTTTGTCGGTAAATGTGATACCTTATGTTAGGCTCACTTATACATTTTTAAGAAAGTAAGTTTGCAGGGTTTCGCGAATCCGCCATCACACACTGAACAAGACAAAGCTGTTGACCATCAGGCAGCATACTGTTGATAGAATACGAGTACTATCTGACGCGAGGAGAAGTTTAGAGTGGAGAGAGAGGTGGGTCAGACAAAATCAATAGTTTTTCTCTGATCCATCTCGACTCTTCCAAGACCCTCCAGTTACTGTCGACCACCCGTCCAAACCAGAGAGGATCGAGGCATTTTGGAGAGAAGTCTACGAAGTCTAGCATTCACTGAAAGAAAATTCAAAGAACACAAATAGCTTCAAGGAGCTTTGCTGTGCCCTCATAAAACCTGAGGAGGAATGCCCACCTATCACTACCGAGGAGGTGAAAAAAGTATTAAGAGGCATAAAGAACTATTCCGCTCCGGGACCAGATGGTGTCAAGACCATCTGGTGGAAGAAGATTTCTTCAACCCACCAGCATCTGGCCCACATTTTCACCTCATATCTAAAGTCGGAAGACCCTTTTCCGGATTTGAAAGATTTGGGTTCGGATCACAGCGGAGCTAGAGAAAAATTTGCTCACAACTTAGCAATAAAAATCAATATTCAAAAAATATTGATCTCAGGCCAGTAGACAAAAAACATTAACATCAAATTATTTAACACATTTATATATAAAGTAGTACTCTATTAATCCGGAGTGGTTCCATGGACGAAGGTCGAGCTCAGATCCCTCGATATCGGGTCACGAAATGTTATCCACATGAACAAAAGCATGCACCTCAAGTCGTCTGTTCCGCGACTTTACATCTCATGCCGTCAAGGTGGCTGTGGAATACTGAATCTCGAATGCCTTTGCAATAGTATTATTCTTGGTACAGCACATATGTTCGCGAATAGACGAGACCCTCTTCTAGAAATGCTCAGGAAACACTAAGAAGTGGGAAAGCAGTGTTTATTTACAAATCAACGGAGGAGGCTGCTGACACGCTTGGCATTGACTTCAATATCAGGCGTGAGCAAAATGCATCAAAGATTATCCATATCGTGTACTCACTCCTGAAGGCCCTAATCAAGAAAGGACAGGAATAAAAGTTCCGTGAACAGCTCCTCGACAAGAGAATTCACGGCATCTTCCACTGAAATTTAAAGGATCAGTCGATGATCCCGAGCACCTAGGACACATACCCAACGATAGCTGCAGAGCGTGTCATTCACACCCCGAGCACCTAGGACACATACTATATAGTTGTCCAACTAATGCGGGAACGACTTCAATTATCGAAAATGAGAAGTGCCGCACATACTGGAACTTCATATTCTCGAAAATTGTTTCTGTCACGCACAAGCGGCCTGACATAGTTCTCCTTAACTTCGAGAAACGAACCACATTCGTTATCGAATTTTCGGCACCCACCAACAAGAACATTACAGCCAAGGAGAATGAACTGAAAGAGAGGTATAAAGACCTTATAAGGTAGTTGCGATGGTAGTACACAGAATATTCTGTTAAGCTAGCCGTCCTCATCCTCGGTGCTCTCGGAGGTGCCAAGCTTTCCTGGATGATAGCCTGAAAACCTTTCCCGTCTCAACGAAATGGCGAGACACTTGCGGGAAAAATAGAGAAAGAGGTCGTCCTTGGGTCATTCCGTGTCCTCAGGGTGTACGAGACGTTTGCCGGACCATAATATTGTGTACATGGCAGACTGTAGTCACCTATCTTACGGTAGTGAGACGCGGATACAGCTATTCATGAAAATTACCTAGGTGCTTAGTAGAAACGCGGTAAATCACACCTATGCCCACGTCTCACGACAGTGAGACGGGTGGTCACAGGGCACGCGGACGGACCAGCGATAGCTTCGCCCCGCCGAGAGCACCGATCACAAGGACAATCACTTTAACCGAATATCCTGGAAACAGTCGTGGCAGTTCCCTTGTAAGGTCTCGATACCTCTTCTCCTTCTCATTCTCCTTGACTGTGATGTTGTAGTTGGCTGAAGCCGAGAATTCGATCGCGGATATAGTTCGTTTCTCGAAGTCTTGGAGAACGACGTCAGACCTCGAGTGTGCAATGGAGACTGCTGTCCAAAAATCGTACTTCTAGAAAATTCGGCACTTCTCGTTCTGGACAATTGACTGTATCTCCCTCCGAGCGTTCGACAGGACAGGGTCACGTCAAACGCCGTAAGAATGCGAAAGATGGTAGTAAAGCACTCTTAACCCTTAATGGTCACCGTGGGTCAATTTGACCCAGATAAACTTTTCAAATGACATTTACGAGCATTAGGCTCATTAAGTAACGAGCTCATTAAGTAACGATCAGAGTACATTTTTGTATGTTCAAATAATGCCCATGAATTTTTCTCCCCTCAAAGAAATGTTTTATTTTCACTCAGTACGGCTTCAAAGATCGTCCGGGTCAAATTGACCCGCGGTGTCCATTACGTAATTCCTATGAAGTGTGACCATTAAGAGTTAAGGCCTCATTGTACCTGTGGAGATACGTCTTTCCCGCGTGAGTGGGACAGCTGGATAGTATGTGTTCTATGTACTCAGGGTGTGCATGACACAATCTGCACCTATCGCTGGGAACTTCTTGACGTAAAATGCGGCTACGGTATACTGAGGTGGAAATGACACCGTCCTGGTACGCGAAAATGAAACCCCCTGTGTCTGAATTAAGTCTAGATGATTGGAGGAAATCAAACTTTAGTTTCTTCTACAAGGACTGATCCTCTACATTTCATTAAAATTTTCCGTGCATTTTCTTGTCGAGTAGCGGCTGGCGGAATTTTTCAACCTCTGCTTTCTTTACTTGGACTTTTAGAAGTGAGGCATCTAGATGGAGTAATGAACTTCCCTCACTTCTGATGGTAAAATTCAGGCCAAGTCTCTCGACTACCTGCTCCGCGGCTTTGCAAAGGAACGCTCCTTTGCCAATCATCTCACGTATCCTGACCATTTTAAGGAAAGGATCTCTTCCATTTGCAACGATGTAAACTGTGCCTAGAACGATTCGGTTATGAAGACATTGGAGATTCAAAAATCCGCGTCCGCCTTGACGGTGTGGGATGTATAATCGAGGAACGGGCGAATTGATATGCAAGCTCTTCTGCATATGCATGATCTTACGCGTGACGATATCAAGAGCCGTAAGATTGTTCTTCGCCCATGGTATCACCTCACACGAGTAGAGAAGAACCGTAACGGCAAGCATATTATTCACAGATACCTTGTTTAACGCCGACAGACGTTAATTTGTCGAAGAAGACGCTTGTATCTGCTTCGGAGAGACTCCTTCACTGATTTTACGTCCTGAATGCGGCTCTGAGGCACGACCAGGTATGTATAGGTCTCTCCAGTGTCAAGATGTGTAATAAAACTTATATCCACAATTTCAAGATCCCCGGGAACATGAGTGTCACACGATAATTTCCAGATGACATAGTAAATCTAGTTTTCAAAAGGGGCATCAATCTCTCTGTGCTTCTCACTATGTGTGGATGAACCTTCAAGCTTTCCAACAGAAAGATGATAAGTCTATGAGAGGTTGAATCGAAAGCTTTTCGGTAATCTATCCAGGCCATCGACAGGCCGCGCTGGTGGGCTACTGCGTCTTTGTAGGGGCACCTATCAATTAGCAGGTTCTCTCGGCAGCCTGCTACACCTCTTTTCGAGCCCCGTTGTTCGTACATCGCTCTTCCACAATTATGGCAATTTGCGAAAGATTATTAAGATCTATTAGGATCCTAATTAAAACGAACTATAAGGATCCTATTAGGATCCGGTGTTGGGCCCGGTACCAAATTCAGACGTTGCGGGCATCGTTTCCGACGCCGGATCCGGCGCAGGTTCGGACTACGCTTCCGATTACGGTACCGACGCCAGATCCTTTTAAGATACGGCGCCGGATCCTAGTAGGATACGACGTAGGAACCGAACGAAGAATTTGAAATGGACTAATAGGTTACCCAGTAGAGAAAATGTGAAACCTAACGCAGGAGGAAAGCTTTGGCGAACTACATCCAAAGGACGGAAGGGAAGACAGGAAAATTCTCAATATAAGCTACCTCAATTTACTGAGACCGGGTGGCTGAGAGTGTTAAAAGAGATAAATAAAGATGCCCTGACTTCTAAGCTAACTATTTCACACCACGACTTTATTGACCCAACGATAAAATACGAATAAAATTTTACTTCTTAAATATCACACCCATAAGTCTGTTTTATAGGGTTTCTTCTGAAATTTTTTACTTTTTGTGCACTTTTCACTTAGTGAGGTAATAATTAATGCAAGTTAATAAACATTATTGTTCAAGTAATTTATTATTGTTTATAACTATCTTCTCCTATAGTAATGCTAGATAGTTGTAGTTTTTTCTGAAATTTTCAACTGTTTGTCCACTTTATACTTAGACTGAGGTCATAATTAATTTCACTTAATATAGTAATAAATAATGCAAGTTAAACAAAAATAGTTTAATCGATTTATTATTGTTTATAACTATCTTCTCTTAGATAAGTACTAGAATGTTGCGGTTTTTTCTGAAATGTTTAACTTTGCTTTGCCGTTTTAGTCATGAACAAGTAATAAATAAACATTAGAGAGAATCATATTTTAAACAATCTGCTTTTTTGTGAATAAATTTCTCCGAAATAAAAAAGATATTTCAAATATGCTTCAAATTTTCTACATGGATCCGAGAGTAATTCAACACCAAACTTTTACAAGTCATTTACAGACCTTGTCCTACAACCTACACCTAAATATTCCATTTTTTATTTTTGTCTCTAGTTTAAGATAGCTTTTCTTTAAATTAATTTTTTTAATCATTGGGAAAAAGCAGCTTTCTAGCATTACTCTAAAAAAAGATAGTTATAAACAATAAGCAATTGTTTAAATAAGCATGTTTGTTAACTTGCATTAATTATTACCTCGCTAAGTGAAAAACTGACAGAAAGTTTAAGGGTTCAGAAAAAACAGCATATTTTTAGTAAACATTAATAAATTGTTTAAGCAAGTAAGTTTGTATTACTTTACTAAGTAAAAAGTGGGTAAAAAATTAAAATTTTTAGAAGAAACCGCCACTATCTAGTATTAATAAAGAGGAATATAGTTATAAACAATAATAAAGGGTTAAATAATTTTTTTGGCTAAATTGAATTAATTATTAACTCACTCCATGTGAAAAGTAGACAAATAGTTGAAAATTTCAGAAAAAACCGCAACTTTCTAGCATTATTCAAATTGAATATTATTAACAATAATAATAAATTGTTCAAGCAATTAATTTTGTTAACTTAAATGAATTATTTACCTCACTTTAATTGGAAATTGGACAAAAAGTGGAAAATGTTTGAAAAAACTGCAATTCTCTAGCATCATTCTAAGAGAATATTATTAAAAACAATAATAATTGTTTAAACAATTATGTTTTTTAACATTAGTTAAGTATTATCTCACTCTCATTAAAAATTGAAAAAACAGTAGAAATTTTTTTTTAACCGCGACGTTCTATCTCTATTCTAAGAGAAAATTGCTAAAACCAATAATAAATTGTTTAAAAAATTTATGTAAACATCTAAATATCACTATAAAGTATTATTTTATGTATTAGAAACAATTTGAATTAAAAAACCGCAAAAAATCATAATTAGCGCAAAAAACTTCTTTCATAAAAAATGTGTAGCATTGCACTCCGAAATAAGTACTTGAATAATAATTTTTTAATAATTTTAATAATTTTCAAATAAAAAATTTAAAAACATGGATTTTATTATGTGTGTAAACCTAATAGCATCCATGTTTTTAAATTTATTGTTTAACTACTTATTTATGTCCGCCCTGCAGACGGAGTCAAAGTTTTAAGGTAAAATTTTTTAACATCAATGTTATCTTATTTATATTTTACAAAAATTTTACTTCTTTCTTTAAACTTGTAGCATCGTACTTCGAAACTAATACAAGGCTTTTACAATCCCATTATGCACAATTCTGATGATGACCATCGACATACGGTTGAAACGCTAATGATGCTGTGAGATGTCACAGTTTTTTTCTTTAAAAGAAGCTTTGACCAGTAATCTACACTTTTATTTCTTATCACTATCTTCAACTTATATTACCGAGGTAAACACCTAAACATCTTCCTTTATATACTGGACGAAATTTTTTTATCGCTATTAGAAGAGCTAAAATTCACCGAAATAGACCATATACACGAAAATCCAAAAATTTTCACCCATCCAACTCGATAAATATTTATCCAAATAAAAAAAATCCATAAACTACTATTCAATATCACAGCACCTTGCCCAAGGTTAACTTAGATCGGATGACTAATTTTTTGAGTGGGCAAACTTGAGAAATAATGCCCCATTAGCGACTTCGCGATTTTTTGCTTTTACCTGGCAATGGTAAATTCGACATAAATGACCATTTCAAATATAAATATTTTAAATATAAATATTTTATCTACAACTTAAGTTCTAATTTCGTTATGATAAAATGAATAACTATGACAAGACATAAGGAAAGTGATTGAAAACCAGAGTCATATGATATGTATGTTGTATAAGATAATTCACTTAAATATTCAATATGATCAATAGTTCTATATTAAATTGTAGGTTGAGTGACCGCCCCCTGATCTGCTATAAAAGTTCAAGACCACACTGGCTTGGCTTCATGTACACGCAGAAAAAAGAACCTTACATTTTACTGAAAACCAAGTTAAATCTACTGATCTTCCAAGTACGTATATGGACAACACGGTAGTTCAGTAAATGTTACAATTATAGGCAACTGAATATGACTATCATTGATGGATACCAGTACCGATTTTCAAGTGCTGCTGACCTGCGGATCAGTAGATTTTACCGATCCAGTCGCTATTCTGCACTGTTCCTCGATGCTGCAATTACGAATTATCATGTCACTTTGACGGATAATATAAACAGATCTAACTTATTGTAACGGTACAGACTATAGTTTGGACGGCTCTATAAATTGTAAACAAATATTGCTAAAAAATAATTAATAAATAAACACACGGTTAATTCTGAAATATATTTTCGGATATACTTATAATTAATCGGTATTTGTAAGTTACAACGCTTATAATACAATTAAAATTTCGCACGCAACGGGGGGGATTCGAACGCATAAACCTAAGCACGCAAGTCGATTATCTTAACCACCCTGCCGATGGAACAGCACTGAACCGGCACTCAAACGGCACTGCCCAGTGCCGTTTCAGTGCTGCTCGTTTAAAGCTTCTCAGATTACAGTTTTAAATGCCTGAAGAAGTTCCCTTTATACCTGCGAATAGGCTACCAAGTAGACCAGCTGAAAGGGATTAAAAATGAAAATTTGTGAAATTTTGAAATTACCTCTGCGAAAGTTAGAAATTCAGAATCTACGGGTTTCGATAATTTCAGATATCTAACTTTTTTTTTGAAAAGTTTAAAATTCGAATGAACATAATGTTTCTCGTAAATGGAATGAGATACGCCAAAACAGACAACATTTTCGAATTCAACTTCAGAATAGTATATTAGTATATAATTTATAAGTATAAAATATATATGAGAAAATTCATAAATTAAAAAAAGTGTTAATAATTTGAAGAAAGTTTTAAAAAGGGATTCGGGTTGGTGGCGGCCAACTACTGTAAACCACTCTGTCAGCCCGGTACGTGACGAATACAATAGGACCATTATATGACCGCCGCATCACTCTGAGTGCCGTTTAGGTGCCGAAATCAGCACAAACAGTCACTGAAATGGCACTGACGGCCCAATGCCTTTCGCCAGTGCCGTTTCATCGGCAGGGCACTACACTATTACACGAGTTGCGATCTGTGAAATAATTCCGAAATGCATTTGTAACTAAGGTGGCGACCTCGGTAACGACTTTTTGGGAGCTGGAACTGTCGCGGAACACAAACACGTCTTGCTCCAATAAACTTTCAACTGTACGCGACCTGTGAATAAGATGTGCCATCCAAAATTGTGTTATTTATTATAAAACCCCTTCATTGCTAAGTGGGGATATAGGTTGCGTTATTACAACTTTGAGGGCGAGCTAAACAAGCTATTCGGATCGGTAGCATGTACCGATCCTTCTGCAATGTTCACTGCACCACTATTGTAGTCTCGGTTCAGTGGATTTTACATATCTTACCGTATTTCATACTAGGGAATAGAGGTTTATTTTACTAAAGGATTACCGTTAAATGCACCCTAAATTCACTGTGACATTTACGAAATGCTAAGTGCTTTTGACATTTTCACCCCTTCATTAAGAGCAGTTTTTGCTGTTACGGTTAAAAGAAACACTTTACATTTCTTGATTAGTAAATATTACATTTCTTTTTTCTGCGTGTATAAAGGGCACGATTATTTGAAATCGAGATGTTTGTTCTCATAAGAAGCTTCGACACTTATTGCCCTAAATAAGGTCCTAAATTTTTCGCGGAATCAACTACGAATTTTTTTGGAATAAATTTGGTTAATTTTTTATTTAACAGCCATTTTTTAAGATTTTAAAATTTATCAAAGAGCGTTTTATATCTGTGATAAAACTACCCAGAAGTAACTTGCAGTGGATGATGATTAAAAAAAAAATTGTTTATTACGTTATAAACAAATTTATGAACACAAGTTATGATCAAAATTAGGAATGTTTTGCTTATTGAAATCCATAATTTTGATATAAAATGTGCGAGAAATATAAGTTTTATTACTATTGCTCAAATTTGTTAAGGAATCAACTAAGAATGTCTTTCTGATGACTCTTTGCTATGAAGCTTTATAAAGTCATTATAAATATTTATTATTTAAACAATTTTCATGAACAAATTCTGAATTTGGCTATTTTTCAATGAATACGCTCAATTTTTTCACGGTATCTGCTAAGAATGTTTTTATGGTGACTCTTTGATATGATAGTTGGCACATTTACAAGAATAATGAATTATTCAGACAAGAATGTGTGAATGAGACTTTAATTCGAAGAAATATAAAAAGGTATAGAAACACAAGAGCTTGCATAAGGAAATGCATGGAAGTGAAGAAAGCTAATGAGGTATGTCAAGACAGAAAAATGTGGCGACCAATAGTTTATACGAAATGCATTATGAAGAGTGTCAGTAAAGTGAATGAAGCCTGAAACGCAAGACCTTGGATATTAATGGGCCCGACTGGAGAGCTTGACATGGTGAATTTGTGAAGCTCATCGCCTGAGATGATTGCTGGAGAGATTGATGAGCGGCCTGAGTCAGAGCACTGTCGCGGAACGAACGTGTTATTTAAATAAATAACACGGGAATTCTAGATCAATCTAAAAATCCATACCCCTCCCCCACATTACTCCCTTCCTTACCGAGTGAGACACGCTTAGGGTAAGCATGACTGCATTTGCTCTCACATTTTATAACAGAATCTGGACTTCAATGATCTAAACATTTTCAATCCCGAAAAAACTTTTGTTAATTTGTTTGTTTATAAAGTAATACAAATTTTTGTTACAATTATTTTTAACCACCAGAAATTATTTCTAGATAGTTTTAACACAGACATAAGACCTTCTTTGGTCAATCTGAAAATATTCAATAAAATGGTACTTTTGAATAGTTAAAACAAGTCAACTTTGATGTTAAATAAAAAATTAACCCCATTTTATATAAAAAGTCCAAAGACACAAATCTTTTAGAATTTTAATAAGCTTTCATTTAGAAAACAACGTCCGAATCGAAAAAATACTGTAGGTTAAAAATTAATTTGTGCACATAAACTTTTTTGTCCCACTGTGCTACCTCAAACTAACAAAGCAGAATGATTTTAAAAATTGAACACACAAATTTTCTCCCATGTTAATCTTGATCAGTTACTATATCTGAGATAGAAAATTATTAATAACGAGAGAATTTCTACACTGGAACCTGGAATTAAGAACGGTTTCGGGCATGGCCTGCAGTGGCCTTGATCTTAATTCTAGGCAAGCAAAACGTAAACAATCAGGGCCGTGTGAAACAGTTCCTATTGGAATACATAATATTACGCATCAGACGCGCGTGAAAAGTTGAAAAAACATGCAAGAATTTGTCGAATTTTGTACATCTACTTCAACTTGTGGCATGACCTAGGCAAGTTGTAACGAAAATCTCAAATTCATACCATACATTCTTTGAAGCCTTATCTTCAATTTAAGCCAATAAAACTTAAAAAATCTTCACGGTTTCTCCAGATACGACTAAAAATGTCCAAGCCTGTCTTCGCCGAATTTCAGTCGCTTTAACAGCGAGTCTAGCCGTCTGCGGTGATCGCCGACTTAAACTCGACGCAGACACGCTTGGACATTGAACTTCATTTTACAAATGAAATAATTGCCTGTAAAACAATAAGACGCGCACCGCGCGTGTATGAGGGTCTATTAGTAAATTAATTTATGATTTTATGAGCATTCCAAACATTGTATTTATTAACTTTCCTCGCAGAACAGTTTTTTTAACCCTCCGTTACACACGTGGGTGCTTACGACCCAGTTAAATTTCTCCGCTTACCCGGTAAGAAGGAATATATTGGGACGCATAGACTGGCATTTAAAAAAGGGACATTTCAATGCCTTTACATGCGTACTAATTGCATTTTCGTCCGAAATACCACTGAATGCGCTTCACTGTATAAAACTCGTTTCGTTTCAATCATTTTTAATGCCCGTAAACTTCAAGGCATTACAGTGATTTTCTTTTAATGCCTATGAGTTTATGCCATTTAATGCCATTCAATGCTACTCGACGAACCGTTAAATTGTATGCCATGCAATGCCTTTCACCAACCAAGTATCGAACCGTGCCAATGCCATTTAATGCCGTTGACGAAATATTGAATAGAATCAATTCAGGTCAATGCGATTTAATTTTTTTTTCGCATAAAAATGCAACTGGTGCGCATTTAAAGGCATTGAAATTCCTGCTTTTCTTAATGCCAGTCTATGCGTCCCAAACAACTCGTTGCTACCGGGTAAGTATCTCCGAAACCCATAGATCGTCTGACTCCCCTCCCTGAAAAAACTTGTTGGTAGTGGGGACTGAACTGCAAATGGACGCCGCAATTGATCACTGTGTTTTCGAAGAGCAAGGATTCCAGATTAAGTTTGTGCCTTCAACGACCCACCTGTGTGATCGCGTTAGTGTTTCGCGACAGTAACTAAATTTTATTCCCTACGTCTTCTTTATTTTTTCAAGTACTTATCGGCAAAATAAACTTTTCCCATGCTGTTTATATAAATACATCTTGATTTGTGAACATATTCATTGAAATATGGATTATGGCGAAAAGGAGAGGACACCAAATACGCTATTATTTTGAGATCGATAGCCTACATATTTGTATGCGGCTTCTGATAATGAAGAGGACAGGGTAGAAGTCGAGGAGTATATTTCAGATGATCAAGATGTCGATGAAGACTCTGATTTCGATGGACGTCATTTTCATTTTTTTTTCAAGTTTCAGTTTCATTTATTATATGCATGAAACACTAAAAAATTACCCTATTTTCAAAGTGCAAATAAATATACTTTTTGGAACTGCAACACATAAGACTATATTTTTCTGACAGGTCATTATTTTATCTTGAAAAGCCTAGAGTACAATTTCTTAATATTTAGTTATTGAAAAGTTATGAATTTGTTAAAAAAATTCCTGTATGACAGATGCAGCAAAAAAAACCTTGTGACGGAGGTTTAATATGAACTAGTGCCGAATTTGTTAATTTGTTGTGCCAAGCAATAATCAAAAAATAAGTTTAAATTTAAATAATCCGTTATTAAGATATCATGAAAAATCTGCACCCCTGTTTCCGAATGGGTCAAACTTCAAGGACTCATCAGCTTACACAGTACCGGCCAGAACTGCCAGTCCACGAAACAAATTTTTGCATGCTTTAAGGAAGTATAGTAGTATACCATTAAGCCATTTCCCTTTCAGGGTAGGCCTGACACTACCCGATTCGGGTAGTGTTTCTAGGTGGATAGTTTCTTGTAGTAAATAACTACAAGTGTGGGCTCACCACACCCACGACGGGCCAACAGCACGCAGTATTCTCGAATGGTCACCCATCCAAGTACTAACCGCGTCCAACGCTGCTTAACTTCAGTGATCGGACGAGAACTGGTTTTTTCAGCGTGGTATGGCCGTTGAAATGAGAAAAATGAAACTATGCTAAATTGAAGTCCATAATTCCCTCTTTAAAATGAGACCAAAAACATAATGAAATATTGATTGGTTCTCGAATTATCATGATAAATGTGGATGCGTGCCCAAGAAGACAATCAGCCAGTCGAGTGGTGATCGCAGTCATCCGTCTTTTAACCTTTAAAGACCTAGGAAATGCCCGCATTTTTAACTATTAACCTCCGTAATGACTATTAGCAAATCCCGATGGAAGCAAGCTCAAAAAAAACTGCCTGCATCCTTCCCCGAGGGGGTAGCTATCAATTGAAAGTAATGCCGTTTGGCCTAAAAAATGCCCCCAGCATGTTCCAGCGGGTAATGTCCCAAACCACTCTCGTTAGATACATCAATACATTTTGCATGATGTAACTGGGAAGAACAACTTCATGTTGACCTTATTGTGGAACATCTCAATATACACAGCCTCAAGTGTTCGCTGAAAAAAAGTTAATGTCATACTTTAGGCCACCCGTCCCAACTTAAATCTGGGTTTGCGAAAGTTCCTAGGTATTTGTAGATGGAACCAGGAATCTGTTCCCAATCTTTCCATTACAGTCTCACTCCTTAACGATCTCCTTGGTAAACAAAGCAGCCGATGGAACTGGATACCGAAATCAGATCGTGCTTTCCAAAACGTTAATCCAAAAAGGGAAAAAATCGATAGCGCCTTTTTTTTTAAATTTGACATTTTTATTTTTTGAGATTTTTTTTCTAATAAAAAATTTGAATTATGTGTATCTCGAAAAATTAAAATTTGAATTTTCCAAAAAAAGTCTCCATCGATTTTTTTCCTTCTTAGCTAGAGTTCGGTCATTCTGACCTTCAGCCGTCCCGGCAAAACAAACAAAAACAAAACACTTAAAAAAACAAAACGTCGCATGTATTTCAATTTCCGTTGTTAATATATATATATATATTGTTGTTGTTACGCCTTCGCTTAGGAGTTATTCCTTTGGGACCATCCCTGGACAATTGTCCGTGACTGCTTATTAATTATTGTAACCATCTTCAGCAGAAACCCTTGGTACAGGGACCCTCTATCCGCAACCCGAGGACGCGTTCGGCGGCTTTGTCATAGGCCCTTCGGTTCTATTCTAAAGGAATCGAAACCGAAAACGGAATATATATATATATATATATATATATATGTACGTGGCCGTGGGTGTGATTTACCGCGGTGCTACTGGGGGCTATTGACATTTTTTGGATGGCAGTTGCTCTTACTGGGACCCTGCGGTGGTTGTTTAACTTATATATATGTCCGCCTTTTATTGTAATATGTTTTTTTACTGACTGATTATACTCGATATTATTAGATGCTTTTCTTGGACGATTTGGCGATCGCGCTCGCTGTCGCTTAAAACTTCCTTATAAGTAGACGTACGAAATCGTTTACCTGTCCTTTGCGGTTCCTGTGGATTGATAAACCGTATTATTTATTGCAAACTCAACCTGATCTAATACGCATTCCTATTTGTCTGAACTTTCGCATAATTTAGCAATCATAGGAATCATCACGCGATTGTATCATTCAACCTGTCGATTAGTACGTGGTGTGCCTACCGCATTAAGAACATGACCTATAACTTCAGATTCTAAGAATTCCGTAGAATCGTTGGATGTAAACGCAGTTCAACGGTCCGTGATTATACGCCTGGGTCTACTGTAATTGAGAAAAAACTTTTTCACGCACTTAATTATTTCTTCAAATTTACTATATTTAAAAGGATACAGTTTTATAAACTTGGTGAAACCATAAATTATTACAAACAGATTTTTAAAAACTTTACCTGTTTTCTTTAAGGCCATGTGACGAGTGGGTCACGTGACCGGATTCCTACCTTACCGACACTTTTTTTATTTGTAAATTTATTTTCACACGAATAGCCACAACGAGTTGAAAATTTGGGATAATAAATAAGAAGCACTAAGAAACGCAGCTCTGGTCCTAAATTTGTATAATTATGAAAAAAGTTTTTTTTGTAAATAATGTTTTTTTTTGCTTTTTTCATAATTATAAAAATTTAGTGTTACGTCCCGGTTAAAATTTTACAAATTTTACGTAACTTCTAACGATAAGTAGAGCAGATCAGCTACTTATGGTAATTGCTCATGTGGTTAATCGCTTCGCTTGATACATAGCGGTCGGTAACGTCACGAACGTATGATAAACCGAGGCACTTACCATGAGGAGATGATATATCGGTAACAGAAAGATGTTACTTACAAATGTTACCGATATAGGATAATCATATTTATACCATTACCATATGTACTATTAATACTAATATGTTAAATAATAACGAAGGAACCGAATATATAGATATAGAATATTAGTAGATACATATGTTTAAACTAATACAATAATTAATGCCATATGTAACACATCATTTATCTAAAAATGTACAACGTAACACTAGTGAAATGAGTATGTATATAGTCAGACACACTGTAACCAAAAAATGTCTGACTAATCACGTTACACATAATTAAGTTAGTAGTAGAATTCATCTTCCTGAAAGAGCAAAAAATGCGGAAATCGACGACCGAGAGTATCAGCAGAAACGTGCCGATTTCAAAAGTTAGAAACGTGCCGATTTCAAAAGTTCGATACGTGCCGATTTCAAAAGTTCGAACGTGACTTTCGGCACGTATTCATCGCCCCTATCCCTAGCATGGAGAACCCATCATATATAAACGCCAGAGACATCCCTGTCAATTGTCTTACGTTCTCGGCAGTCATACTACTGTTCACTTCGATCTACGATTAACGAATCGCTTTGACAAAGTTACGGCTTCTATCTCATTGTGACCGAAGAAACACTCTGAATAAGTCGCGTACTTTCAAGTTCAATTCAAAATAGTTAACGTGTTCCACTCTTGAACTAAGTCCCTTCGGCTGAGACTTTCGGTCGTTGTAAAGTGAGTCTTTTACGGATAAAGTCCGCGGTGTTAAACGTTCGCGATAAGAACTCAAGTGTGGATTGGGTGACTGTTATAGAACCCTGTATCGCACTGCCACTATTGGAAAGTGTTCGCACACCTTTTCACTGTTGAATTACTTCCGAGTTTATTCAATTTATGATCCGGTAAAACTCCGTCGGTGTTTCACAATAAAAACGGAGATCCAACCGACAAAAGAACTCACTCTCTTGCCCTTTCAAGGATCGAAAGGTATGTGTAAGTTTTATTTTATGTAACTTTTAACTCTGTTCTTACTCCTTATAATAAAACAATTATTCAAACAACCATCTCTTACTCATTTTAAACACTGTACTCTGACACAGTCCGCGTAGGGCTGATAAGTGACACACAAACCCACAAAAAAATAATTGGTCAGGTCTTACCAGCCTGACATAATCAGCACACTGGTCTCTCTCTTTTCCTATTTTCCATACTACCCTCGCCTATTGCTCGGGACATGACAGCTGATTTGGTGGCAGCGGTGGGATTGTCACTTCCGTTTAAATTCAGTGTTTTATTAACAATTTAAATTCAGTGTAGTTTTAAGATAGCTATTTCATCGGCACTCGAGAGTATAAGTCCTTCTTAGATACGTTGCACGGTCACCTTCGGGGCAAGGCAAAGTTCGAAGTGCATGATAGGCGTTGGTATACTTCGCGTGCTCGCAAGCTCTGCGATCGTTAATAATCCTACGTAATACCCGAGATCTCCGGTATAGTTGGTAGATCATTTCTAGAACAATTAAATTGATCTATTCCTGAGTTTCTTCGATAAATAAAAGAAATTCGGCCGCAATGTAAATGCTCTAGCTTATTTTAACTAGACACGATTCAGGTCATACATATAATTAAATTGTTGTCATTGTCCATTCTGTGATAGCTCAAGCTGTCAATGCAGAGCCAAACACAGCGCATAGACACTGAATTTTTCAAGTTTTTAATTTATACAGACGATAGTCCTCTACCTGTCTCGGAGTGAAGAGCGCTCGTCTAGCACTTACTGTACTTAACCACTGGACAGCGGAGGCAGTTCCTTGCTAGTGATAGGTACGCGTTTACTATTAGACCTTTCACTCACATCACAGCGAAGCTTTTAGCCGCTCGTGATTAATAAAAACTTTTCCATAACAGATATCCAATCCTTTCGAAAATAGAACCCTTGGAATAGAGTCATCTCCCATAAGAGGTTCAAATTTTAACATTTGTTAAAAGCGAATACCTGTCTAACCATCCAAAACAATAAAAAAATAAACTTCCAAATACTAAAAATTATTATTGATTGAAATTACTCATTTAAAACAATTAATTTTGAAATTCTCCTGTAATATACTCTCCTTTCGGAACAAAAACAATACAAAATTTCTAACGATCCCAATCAAACTCAATTTACTGACGATATTAATCGTACCCTCAATGAAGCCATGATGACATCCATGGCAGAGTGTTTCGCCGTAAAACAAGGGGTTATAAACATACCTTCTTATGATGGAAAAAACATGCCCGTTAGAGACTTCATTCAGGACATAATAAATTGAGAATCGTCTGTACCAGCTAATTGCGAAACACAGTATCTTAAAGCGGTTTTATCTCGGTTAAAGGGGGCAGCCAGAGATAGCATTCACGGAAAGAAATTTACGACTCTTAATGATTTAATTAAACACCTGAAACAGCGATTTGCACCCCGTAAAACGTACTCATGGTATTTACATGAGATTTCGACAATTAGAATGAATCGAGAGGAAAATGTTAGTGAATTTTTCGATAGAGTTATTCTTCTTAAATCAGGAGCACGAGCGGCTCTTGAAGATAAATATGGGAATGTTAAACAACTTCTAGCCCCGTTAAATGATTGTGCCCTCGAAGCTTTCAAACGTGGTCTACCAAATAGTATATCAAACTTAGTAGAAGCACGTAACCCTCTGAGTTTAAACGCAGCTTTAAAATTCGCGCTCGAGTACGAAGCAAGACAGCAGTTAAATTCTCAATATCCTACAAACTCCTATCAGGAATCAAGATATACTCACCCTAGTTATTTTGATTCAGATCATCATAATCCTAGTGCTCATATTCGTTTTGAAACGACTGCACACCCCTATGAAGCTTCTCATCCAAAACCAAATACAATTTCAGACACGCAAGAACTTTACAATTATCCGTATAATCATATTCCTCCATACGAGTATCCGTATGCAATCAACCCTTATTTTCCAACTGCTCCTTTGCAAACAACAGGATATCCTGATTCATATTATACACAGGATATCATTATTGAACGCCCTTTTTCAAACGATACAGACCATTTAAACTAATATCCCGCTCGCCGTACAGACGCAACGACGAGCATGCAGAACTAGAAGCGTCATACAAGGGTAAAAATCAAGAGAAAAAGCACAAATTTAGATTCAAAATTTAATTTAGAATCTCCAGCAGTAGAATTTTCTTCCCCCAGTTTCAATAAAAATAAAGTTTCCTTTTTAATCGATACAGGAGCCGATATTAATCTAATAAAGCTAGACTCTTTAAACGAGGAATTACTAGTAAACGAAGCCGATTCTATAGAAATAATCGGAGTGACGCAAAATATAATTTCTACCTTAGGTACCGTAAAATTGAACTTAGGAGATTCCGATGTAAAATTTCACGTCGTCTCGACAGATTTTCCTCTGATTACACATGGAATTCTAGGACGAGAATACCTCCGACAAGAAAAAGTCAAAATTTCGTTTTGGCATAATCATATAGTCACGCATTCGAACCCGTTAAAACCGATTCCTTTCATAGATAAGGAGTCGATGACTGCCCTCGAGGGTATAACAGACTAAAAAGGAGTGGACGAGTCTAGGTCCAGAAAAAGTAAAAAGGTAACTTTTGCACCTCAATCTAAAACGTCAGAAAGTCCATCCGATTGTAAAATTTTTACTATAATTTCAACTCCATGTAAGTCTATCAAAATGCTAAAACCAAATCCTTCAGATGACTCAATTACTGAAACTAAAATAGAAAAGTCTGACCACAAGCACACCCCGATCGCTGAGGAATTGCCGCCGCGTACAGTGAAATGCGCGACGCATGTCAGACAAACACGTTATGAAAAAAGACGAGAGGAGAATTTAAGGATAGACTTACAGAACCTAGGCGAAAGACGATCCCAGAAACACATATATACAAGAGAACGGCTGAAGATATAATACCATCAATATCTTTACCATCCTATTAATATATATTTCTTTTGTACAGACGGAACAACACCAAAGTTTGCACAAGGAAATGCTTCAATGGTAAACTGTATCTACTCTCTATATCTCTATACCTCCATACATATGTGTATATATATGTATATTACCTGAATTAGAGATCTTTTGGACTAGACAGTTGTCTCTTTGATACAAGAATAACTAAAGAAAAATTGAATAAGTGACTCTGAATCAATCTATTTAGATTATTACATTTTCCAAAAAAAAATTAAAAATGTATGCATTATTAAAACTGTTAAAATTTAAAACCTTCTTTTACAAAAATTTAAAAAAAAAATCCGGCAAGTTGATTGATTCAAAGGCGCACTCATTGATTCATGGGATCGAGCTCATTAAATCAAACAAATGCATCAAGCTGAACCTTTTGAGTTCAAAGAAATTAATTTACTTGGAAGTTGCAAAATTTATTTTGTTAAAATAATACATTTAAGGAGTTCGATTCTTTGAATAAGACATGTGGCTGAGACAAATAAGGGATCACTACTTTAGAGAAATAGATTCCTGATACTGAATAATGGGACTCAAGGAACACTGTTGAAAAGTGGTATTTACTTCAAAACACCAATGCATATTAAAATTAATGCCTCAATCATTCAGATAATTCCATTTTACACCAAATTTAAATAAGTTTAGTAGCAATTTTCGATTCTTAAAAATTAAAAACATGATACCTCCTACCAGTTAACCGAAAAGATAATTGAATTTCGAGTCAAAAGTTCAATTACGCTAAATGAATATCAGCGCTAATCTACGATTAACTGTACTCAAATTAAATTTTGACCAATTTTAAAAAAAAGTTACACTTTAATAACAAAAAGCAATTGAATCAATTACCTCAATTACGAATAATTTACAAGATTTAAAGGAATAAAAGCACTTTGAGTTTTAAGCAACTGCTATACCGACCTGCATATTATATTTAATTAAAAATGTACAACCTTGTATATTTTAACTAAATTGCAAATATTATTTATGCAAATGTCTTCGTATAAATTTGTATGCAGATTTTCGAAAAGGAAACGCATTGACTTGGTCCACATTGTTTTGTGTATAGAATCAAAAATTAATTATAGGAATTTTGAAGTCAAGCACAAAAACGAGTAAAATTCAACCCAAATTGGTACTGACAAGTATACTAGCTCATCCTTTCGAATTTTCTCAAAGCAAACAACATTTTAATTAAAGGACAGAGATCACAATTTTTAAAAATCGAAATAATCACTTTAGCCTTTATATTATCAGATTTTAATAACTTTGCATACACTCATACACACGTGTATAAAAGTAATAGTAGTAAACAAATTCCGAATTGAACGAAATATCAAAAATTAGATAAAAATAACAAACGCTGTTAATTAGATTCGGGGATGTACAAAAATTATATGTGATCAAGCAAGATTGATGAAATTCCTATTTTCCTAATCCCTACACTCAATCAGTTGCAAAGTTCTCAAGAAAAACAGAAAAGTAATCACTCGTTCAGCTATTCAAATGACGAGGGGTCTACACCACACAGGTCGCACTTTTGTTTTGATGTCCATCAAAACGAGGTTTTTTCATTGAGGACGATGAATCATTCTAAGGAGGGAGGACGGAAAATAATATTCCAAAACTTTTCCAGTCAAAATGCTTCGCTAGACGTGAAGAAACGAATATATGGAACCGGAACATGATATCAACATGGCATCATGCTGCATCATTCTAGTAATTGGACTCCTTGAGGCTGTTTCCACCGGAAGAAGAGTCTCCGAGACTATGCAAAGGAACACTACACATCTAACTTCATATAATGATGGCACCAGCTCATCGTGGCTTCTCCTCTCATGAAATTCAATCCTTTCGTGAAGAGATCTCACCGGCCAGGGAACCCCTACAACACGATAAGAACATGGCGTTTGAAATCCATGTTAACCTTATTGATTCACCTCAAGACCACTCCGAATAGCAATAAAAGAAGATCTGTGAATTCAAGTTTTACGGACCAACTGACTTCTTTCCCCAAAATCCAACCATTTCAAAATTCTATCCTTACAAATGATCATCACTGACAAATTCCATAATATGGATAAAGATTACATTCACATTGCAGAATCTTTAAAAGCAAACTGTTATTGTTATACAATTACATAACAAGCTATAAAACCACTGCTGGAAACCTCAATATAATTAATTCTCTAAATCCAGAGTTTAACTAACATGTTTTAGTAAAAAAAAAAAAAGCTTTATCTTATATGCTCTTGATGAGAAAAGGCATAAGTGAGTATTTTATCTAAGCAATTATGTGACGGACTGAGAGAATTCGTTAAGGTGGGCTAAGCAAGGAAATGCAATTTCCAATAAAATGTTAATTTTAGGAGAAGTAACATCAAAATTACTATAATTAATACCAATAACTAATAATCTAATTAAAACATTAATATAATTTCCTATGTTTTCAGATATATACGCCCGAAGGGAGTAAGAAAATAGCTCAGAAGCGAGACTCCGCATCCATGACTAAAAGTAACGCTGCTCATTCGAAAAAAAATGAAAAAGCAGATAAGCAAGTAAAACCACAACCGCACACGAGCGACGTATCAAACCATGATGGCCGCCGGCTCGAGAGCTGTAATCCGACCGCGATAAGGATTAGAAGACCGCCTGTAGAATAAAACACCACACCCATAGTATGGCGTCTGAAACCACGTGTCGCAGCAACCGGCAAACGAGTCACCTACGCGTGGAAATTATATAAAAATAGGCTAGAACAAAATAGTGGCGTCTGCAAGAGAAACATTGTCGATTACAAGATCATAGGTCGCACAAAATACGCGCAATGGAGAATCATTTTACTTCGCAAAATGACCTCTTATCTTGGAATCAAGAAAATAGTGAACTGTAGAATGTAATGAAATTCTACATACATATGCTCATGTAAACAGAAAATTGGGAGTCCTTAATATTGATAAGTACAAACTGGTTGCTTTGAAACTACGGTATGCACTTATGAGAAAAGGAAATTTTAATTTCGCACTGAACCATATCGTTGAGTCAAGGCATACACACGTAATCATTCATCCTAAAATTGTATAGCACAAAAGTCTTTGTAGAATTGCAATCAGGTACGTAAAACCACATAGGTCAAAATTCTTGAGCAAGAAAATTTCAACGGAAAATAGCATTAAGGAGCCCCAAAACAAATTCTCGAACAAGTTAAAAAATCATCGAGGACGATGATGATTCTAAGGAGGGAGGACTGTTACGTCCCGGTTAAAATTTTACAAATTTTACGTAACTTCTAACGATAAGTAGAGCAGATCAGCTACTTATGGTAATTGCTCATGTGGTTAATCGCTTCGCTTGATACATAGCGGCCAGCGATAAATGATCCGCGGTCGGTAACGTCACGAACGTATGATAAACCGAGGCACTTACCATGAGGAGATGATATATCGGTAACAGAAAGATGTTACTTACAAATGTTACCGATATAGGATAATCATATTTATACCATTACCATATGTACTATTAATACTAATATGTTAAATAATAATGAAGGAACCGAATATATAGATATAGAATATTAGTAGATACATATGTTTAAACTAATACAATAATTAATGCCATATGTAACACATCAGTTATCTAAAAATGTACAACGTAACACTAGTGAAATGAGTATGTATACAGTCAGACACACTGTAACCAAAAAATGTCTGACTAAACACGTTACGGCGTATGCGATTGATTCAAATAAAATTTTCAGTCTATGTAACTGGATGAAGTTTGAAGATCATTCTCATTTTCTACTCCATTGCCCGATCTATAAGGAATTCAGAGCGCATTACATTGAAAAATACCTAGAAGGGTCAAGAACAAACAAACAAGGGTCGCGTGCAAACTTTTTTTTTGCAAATATAACTTAGGATTATTGTGATATGAGCGTAAATTCGAGACCCCCTTGTAAAAGCCAGCGGCACATTACTAGGAGCCAGAATTAAGTGGAATTGCGCAGACTAGCTTGTTAGTGTGCAACACATCTTATTGTAGTTATTTTATGTGTGATTCCTTTTGTATCTCATTTTTAATTTGTATAAAACTCGTGTCCAAATTTGCTTTCCCTCTCACACAGAGAGAACCATAGTCCGAAAATAGTTTCAAGCATATTAGTAGATACTTCAATCAAATAACCCCAGGAGATTTTTCACTCACCGCCAAAATAGCTATTTGTGATACAAGTGCGCAAAATAGGCGATTGCCAACGAGTGTAAATTTGTCAGCATGAGCCGGAGGCTCGAAGCATGAGGCGGAGGTTAGCGCACGAGCGAAGCGAGTGCGAAAACGAGGACGAGTGCGAAGAGCTGAAGGCGAATGCTGAAATCACACGAGTCAGCAATTGCCTGTGCGCACGTGTATCACACGCTATTTTTTGCAACAATCTTCCGAGAAAGTTGTACTAAGAGAAAGACAAAGGAAGAACATTTACAGGGGCGGGGGGGGGGGGCCCCATGAGCGGTGAAACCCTTAGCGGAACGAAAACAAATTCTAAAAATACAACATTTTAATTAAATTAAATCGAAATATATGAAAATAACTAATATACTATCTGGTGGAGTACACTCTTCACCAGTTTGATTCGAATCTTTATTTAAGTCCATCTTCTTTTGACAATGAGAAGGAAAATTTCACTTGCACTCTAAACACGTCGACTTTAACCTCGCACCTGTCATCAGCTGTTCGCTTGGACACTGAGCGCTGCTGTTGCTACGTGGCTCCCGAATTGTCGCGATGCGGAAAGTTGCTTATCTGCAAAGTGCGCATGCGCGTACATTCCGCTGATGTGGAGAGTATATAAGAATCGAACTGCCCATGCGCCAATATTATTCCCGCATTGTTATCTGGAATGAGTCACTTTGCATATAATTTAGCAACATGGAACGGAGTACTTTCGAGGTGGGTGTTGCAAAAAATAATTATTTAAACAATTACAATGTTTATAACAATTTTTCACGTTTTTGATCGTTTAATTTACAATTATGTAAACTAACTCTAAATAAACACAATCTAAATAAAGATAATACTGTTGTCAACTGTAAAGAACCAATAATAGTAAACAATTAATCAATTGAACATTGTTTATATCCCCTCCACTATCACTGAATACCAAAAAACCCTTTGAATATGGATTTCCATATTCGGACATATAGCTAGAACGAACTAATAGTCCCAGAAAAAATCTAAAGGTATCGTTGGATACGTCTTGGCTATATCTCTCGGAGATTTTTTAATCATGGGAAAAATATTATTATTTAAACAATTATATTGTTTATAATTTGTTTAAACAATAAGTGAACAATAATTTGTCACAAATGAAAACCACATATCGTTCCTCGTATATTACAGAGAGCAGATAAATTTAAAAAAATTTTAAAACTTTAATTTAAACATTATTTTCACCCCCTCCACTCTCAATCGAAAAATCCTTTAAATATGGATTTTCATATTCGGACATATAGCTAGAAGGAACTAATAGTCCCAGAAAAAATCTAATGGTATCGTTGGATACGTCTCGGCCATATCTCTAGGAGATTTTTGAATCATGGGGAAAAAATGATTATTTAAACAATTATATTGCTTATAATGTTTATAATTTGTTTAAACAATAAGTGAACAATAATTTGTCACAAATGACAACCGGATATCGTTATGTATGCTACATTTAAATTCTATTTATTGAATCGTATTAAATTATAGAACTATTAAAAACCGTATAAATAAAAACTTTTTTTTGTATGATTTCAGTGAATTGTATTGAAAACCGTTGTATAATATTCTGTACTACTGTACCATATTTAGACGATATATTAGGCTTCTGTTTTACTGTAGTATATTTTTTTATTTCATTGTATTATATTTCATTGTATCTTACTTGTATATCATATTCAAATTATAAAATTGTCAACTACAATAAAAATGTTTAGAATCCTTTTTTGCATGAATTAATCACTTATTGTTTAAACAAATTATAATCATTATGGGTGTGGTGAGCCCAAATTTGTAGTTATTTATAACTACAAGAAAACTATCCACCTAGAAACACTACCCGAATCGGGTAGTGTCATGCCTACCCTGAAAGGGAAATGGCTTAATGGTATATACATAAACAATATAATTGTTTAAATAATATTTTATCCATGATTCAAAAATCTCCTACAGATATGGCCAAGACGTATCCAACCATACCTTTAGATTTTTTCTGGGACTATTAGTTCCTTCTAGCTATATGTCCGAATATGGAAATCCATATTTAAAGGATTTTTCGATTGAGAGTGGAGGGGGTAAAAATAATGTTTGAATTGAAGTTTTTACATTTTTAAAACCTTATCTGCTTTCTGTGATATTCGAGGAACGATATCTGGTTGTCATTTGTGACAAATTATTGTTCAATTATTGTTTAAACAAATTATAAATGCATCGACCATACCACGCTGGAAACACCAGTTCCCGTTAGATCACTGAAGTTAAGCAGTGTTGGGCGCGGTTAGTACTTGGATGGGTGACCGTCTGATACTACTGCGTTGCTGTTGGCGGTGGTGGGTGTGGTGAGCCCACACTTGTAGTTATTTACTACAAGAAACTATCCACCTAGAAACACTACCCGAATCGGGTAGTGTCACGCTTACCCCTTGAGGCTCGCCGAAAGGGAAATGGCTTGATGTTATATATATATATATAAACATTATAAACAATAGAATTGTTTAAATAATGATTTTTCTTCATGATTCAAAAATATCCTAGAGATATGGCCAAGACGTATCCAACGATACCTTTAGATTTTTTCTGGGACTATTAGTTCGTTCCAGCTATATGTCCGAATATGGAAATCCATATTTAAAGGATTTTTCGATTGAGAGTGGAGGGGGTAAAAATAATGTTTAAATTGAAGTTTTAAAATTTTTTTAAATTTATCTGCTTTCTGTAATATACGAGGAACGATATGTGGTTTTCATTTGTGATAAATTATTGTTCACTTATTGTTTAAACAAATTATAAACAATATAATTGTTTAAATAATAATATTATTCCCATCATTCAAAAATCTCCTAGAGATAAGGCCGAGACGTATCCGACGATACCTTTAGATTTTTCCTGGGACTATTAGTTCGTTCCAGCTATAAGTCCGAATATGGAAATCCATATCTTAAAGGATTTTTCGATTGAGAGTGGAGGGGGTAAAAATAATGTTTAAATCGAAGTTTTTAAATTTTTTTAAATTTATTTGGCTATGTAATATTCGAGGAACGATATCTGGTTGTCATTTGTGACAAATTATTGTTCACTTATTGTTTAAATAAATTATAAACAATATAATTGTTTCAATAATAATTTTTTTCATGATTCAAGAATCTCCTAGAGATATGGCCAAGACGTATCCGACGATACCTTTAGACTTTTCCTGGGACTATTAGTTCGTTCCAGCTATATGTCCGAATATGGAAATCCATATTCAAAGGATTTTTCGATTGAGGGTGGAGGGGGTAAAAATAATGTTTAAATTGAAGTTTAAACATTTTTAAAAGTGTATCTGCTTTCTGTGATATTCGAGGAACGATATCTGGTTGTCATTTGTGACATATAATTGTTCACTTATTGTTTAAACAAATTATAAACATTATAAACAATATAATTGTTTAAATAATAATATTTTTCCCATGATTCAAAAATCTCCTAGAGATATGGCTAAGACGTATCCAACGATACCTTTAGATTTTTTCTGGGACTATTAGTCTGTTCTAGCTATATTTCCGAATATGGAAATCCATATTCAAAGGGTTTTTTGGTATTCAGTGACAGTGGAGGGGATCTAAACAATGTTCAACTGATTAATTGTTTACTATTATTGGTTCGTTACAGTTGACAACAGTATTATCTTTACTTAGATTGTGTTTATTTAGAGTTAGTTTACATAATTGTAAATTAAACGATCAAAAACGTGAAAAATTGTTATAAATATTGTATTTGTTTAAATAATTATTTTTTCGCGGTGAATGCAAAATGTCCTAGGGGTATTTGATTGAAGTATCTACTAATATCCTTGAAACTATTTTCGGACTGATACATTTGTTTATATTGAGTTCCGAATTGTTTATAACAATTTAATTGTTTAAAAATCATTTTTTTGGCCTAATTCGAAAATTTCCTAGAGATATGGCTGAGGCGAATCCAGATATGTTTTTGGTTTTTCAATAGGACAATTAGTTTTGTTTAAATAAATTCCCCAATTTTCAAATCTATATGTATAGCTAAATTCAGGGTCGTCGGAATTTTCGCATCGTCTCACACAGTAAAAACGGGTATGCAGACAGCGACCGATTTGTCTTTGTCTTACAGAGAAAACGCAAGGTTACGCGCACACAGCGACAAAATTTTCACCTTAAACAGATTGCTAAATTTTATATGCGTTGCACAACTTAATACCCATTTTTAGCTCACCCAGAGCAAGGACGGAAACAACAGCACGCATTCAAGATCCGTTCGGTACGTGGCCATGAGAACAAAAATTTCCTTTTGGTTTGATCCACGTTCGCGAATCTCACTTATCCCACCTCTGAGACTGTAGCCTGTGAGGGAGAGAAGAAGTGAGAAATAATTAACAATCGGATAACCCAGTAATTTTAGGTTTATTTAGCTTACGTTTACAAATAGCTAGCTCGAACTATAGTGACTCCGACCTTTTTACTCCCGCTCCCTCGCAAGCGCGCTTCGACGGACTGGAAAGGAGAGGGACATGCGCAAAATAATCATTCAGAGCACGAGCTCAAGGTAAATATTTCCCGTAAAGAGTTCTAGAAGGTTCTCGACTTCTAGCAGCATACCTTTGCAAGAAGCTTCCAGAACTATAAATACAAAATATTTCCTACATTAAAAGTAATTATTAACAAATATTTACCACAAAAACGATATCTCCACCATCTTCTTGAACTGTAGGTCGTATGCGGGTATCAAGCAATTCTTTTATCATCTGTACAATTTCATCATCTTCTTCACTAACTTCTGAAAAAACAATTTTTTGGTAAAAATAAACTTTTATGTTTCGAGGCCAATTTAGACCTCCTCATCACGGATTATTTAGAGGGAAAACTAATGGTGTGAAAAATTAATATACCTGTAGAGAAAATATTTAAATTAGTATTAATTAAAAATTGATTATGTCTAATATAATAAATTCATTAATTGAGAAAATGATTGTTCCATAAAAAGAATTCTTTCTATTTTCAAGTAAAAGAAAATTACTTTAGCCAATTAATTACTTTATCCCATACTTTGTTATATCTTGAGAGGTCCCTTTTTAAATTAATAGACTTGTTACCTTCTCTTTTTATAAACAACATCTCCATGAATTTTCTCTTTTTCTGATTTTTCTCAGGACAAAGAATTTTAATATAATTCCAATTGAAATCACGAACATGTGTAATTTTAAGCTTTGAAACGACTGAATGATATCTAGGACTTCTGTGAAAATTATTTTCATGTTCATCTTTCCTATGCCTAAGTGCCCTTCGTGTCTGCCTTATATAAACTGCATTGCAATCTTTACAATTAACTTTATAAATTACACATTCTTTGTCTAGCGTTTCGTATCTATCTTTTCCTAATTTTACAATCATATTGCTTTTAAAGGGAACTCTATATATAGTATGTAAACCTAATTTACCCAACATTGATTTCAAAAGTTTCGAGATTATCCCAAAATATGGAAGAACAACAGTATTAAATGTATTATAACCTTCTCTATTTATTTTATTTTGATTCATGGAAAACTGGATTTGATCATTTAAGGGCTCTATCAATCAAATTTTTAATAATTCCTATCTTATTTTGAATAGAGTTATTTGAGAGAAAACTAAGTATTCTTCCTGAGCAAATAGTTTTCCTATGCCAGTCAGTGATAATACGTCTTTCATCAGTTTTAATTAAAGTCATATAAATAAAATTTAATTTTCCTTCAGTTTCAATTTGAACAGTAAATTGTATCTTGGGTGTATACTATTAAATGCATTAAGAAAAATATCAACATTATTTTTATGTACACTAAGTACTGAGTCATCAACATATCTTGCATAAAAATCAATATTAAAATCAATTTGTTGAAAAACTTCACTCTCTAAATCATCCATAACAATTTCAGCTAAAATAGGAGGCAAAATTATCCTATGCGAGTTCGAAAGTTTTGTTTGTAAAAATTATTATTACATTTGAAATATACTGAATGAAAAACATATTTTAGAGCATAGAGAAATTTTTTTTTTTTTTAAGGAATTTTCTTATTAATTTTAATCGAATCCCAACGTTTTTTATGGAAATTTCAACTCTTTCGTAAGGGATATTTGGAAACATAGCTATTACATAAAAAGAAACAAATATGTGATCCAAAGGTATTATTACATTATCAATTAGCTTTAAGAAAGCATGACTATTTTTAATTGAGGTTTTTCAGATTTCTATTGATTTTTTAATAATTTTACTTAATAATTCTTCCAATTTTCTAGTTGGAGAACCTATTGTTATAATAACTGGTCGTAAAGTGTCGTCAGTTTTGTGAGTTTTAACAAAGCCATAGGCTAAGGAAAGATTAGTACTCTTTGTATCAATATCACATCTTTCAATATTATTACTTGAGTATTTATTAGTTCTCATTCTCTCTAAAATTTTAAAAGTTCCTTTTTGAAGCATTTTGGTGGGATTATTAGGAATCATCTGAAAACTATCTTCATCATTAAAGATATGCAACATTTTTTTAATACAAAAATCTCTATGAATCGCTACTGTAATACTTTCTTTATCTGATTTCGTGATCATTAATTCTGGATGATTTTTTAAGAAAATTTTTGTTTCAATGAAACCCTCATTCAATTCCTTTTCTAACAAAATTTTTGGATTATCGTTGTTTAAAAAGTCATTCGATAAACCCATAAATTGTTATCTAAATTCGTCAATTTTATTATCAGGTATTTTTTAAATATTGGACTCAATGTCTTTAATGATTTCAAGTAACTGAATATATTTTTTCCCCCAAATTTGTTGCTAAAACAATCACCTAATCTCAAAATGTCAATAATTCTGTGTGAAATAATTACATTAGAAATATTCAAAACCCAGGGGTCTGGTTGATTTTGAAAATAACTGAGTGAATGTTTAAATGCAACTTTTGTACTTCTCCTTGCTCTTTAAGCATGCTTAAAAATTTTCGATCATGTTTTATATTATCTTTTAGGGCATTTTTATTCAGTTTTGTTTCACTTTCAAAACATTCCTTGATAATAAAAAAGAGAACTGGTTGATTTAATTTCTCAATAATTTGTTTTATATTAACATTCGAAAAATTTGCCTGTGAATGGCAATCCTTAATAGTCAAATTCAAGAGGGATTTTTTTTTAATTTTTCAGTATTTATATCTAATTTTTCTTTGTTTCTTTTGTTTTTGACATCAAAACTAACCTTTTTATTGATGTTAAAAATTTTCGTAGGAAAAACTCCATGAATTTTGCATTTGATCAAAAAGTCTTTTTGTAAAATTGTTGATCTTAATTTTTTACTAATTAAGTAAAATTATTTGATATTTTTCACAGGTCCTCCAATCACATCAATCCCATTACCCCAAATTCTGTCTATTTCAATAAAATCCATTTTTCTCAAAAGAACAATCAATTTCACAAATTTTTAAAAAATATTCCTTTTTGTAATTTTTTAGAAAAAGGTTAACTCCCTGTATTTGTTTCCTTTTGAAGAAATCCAAAGTTTACGTATTTGTTTTTGTCCCTTGCACACTTGGGAAACACTATTTAAAAATTGTAACAATTGTATAAAATCACACCATATACTAACGTTGAGTTTAGACAGAAATACTCTCCGAATTTGTCAGATTTGCGGAAAAGGTAGAGAGAGAGAGAGGCGACTTTTTTTTAACATATTTTTTACCCCGATTATGGAGGAGGGACTCAATCTTTACGATTTTAGAAGTCTGTTTTTAATTAATCTTTTTCTGGCTCATTTAGCAAAAAATTATTCATGATAAAATAGATTTCTTTTCAACCTTAATTAAAAAATTTTAAATAGAGATACTAAACTCATGATTCTTTCCAATGTGCGGGGTTTGCTTATGAATAATTTAAGATTTATTTTAATTGAGTTTTACATATTTTTACCTCAATTTTCTTGAAATAAGTCTTTCTTTTTATTTAAATTTTTGTAAAAAGAATGTATTCAATATTTGCAGTTTTTAAAAATGCATTTAAATATTTTGGACTGTTTTCTTTTCCTATTTGGAAAGTTGAATAATCTAAATAGATTGGTTCAGAATCACCCACAAATTTTAAAATATTTTTAGTTTTTCGTACACGGGTCGTTGCCAAAAAGTTGTGAAATTCAAGTCCCGGCCGTTTGACCTATTTTCATGATTTATTAGATTTTTAAAAATAATACTGTCATAAATTACTTACATCGAAGTAGTTTTTATCAATGTTTCCAAATTTTAGTTATTTTGGTTTAAAAAAAAATAATACTGTGAACGATTTAGGCTTCTAAGAATCATTTGTATTAAGTTGAGAAATCTAAAAATTATGTAGGAGAAACCAGTACAAACTGAATAATGAGCAAAAGAGAGTGGGTTTTAAAGCAAAAGTTCTGTAGTATTTTTTTATGAGTAGCAATACTAAGAATGAGTTTTATAGTTAGCCTTTTTACCACTTAATTGCTATTTTCCAATTGATAAATGTGTTTTAATATGGTATAAATGACAACATGTTTTTGAATAACTGGTTTGGATTATTGTTTCATGAATTTATACACAATGCCCTTCGACAACTGATCGGAAAGGCTGAAAATATGAATATTCACTTTGCACCAGAAAAGTATAATCTGAATAAAATTGCAACGTTTTAGAAAAAGTATCAAATATAGAATAAATGGCTAATATAATTGAGGGTACGGATGCAATAAGGGGACGAGCGCTCGAAAACGAGAAGAAGTATTGTCCAAACGTCTTATGATATCCGAATTTCAAAGTTCAAAAACTTACATTTAAAAAAAATGGGCTTGTAGATAATGACAAGACGGAACTTTTTTGTATTTAAATTTTTGGTTTCCAATGTATATTTTTGATAATAAAATTGAAAAAGAGATGAAAAAGTTTCGCCGAATTCGATTATTTTTTAAAACATAAATCGTCTCCACTCAGAAAAATATTATTGAAACTGTTTGGAATTTGGTATACATACGCATTATACCCTAGCGATGCCCACAAAATAAAATAAAACGTTAAAAATGCAAATGGTTTAATAATAATTAATTGCAAATGGAGCCCTGGCTCCATTTGCTTCTGGAAATTTTTAGATCAATTCATTGGAAATTGGCGGAAATATCCATTTTGTAAGAAAGCACGCGACGCCGTCTACGACTCTATCGTTAGCAGATTCAAGCGCTTCTCAAAGTTAGTACTCTCGCCTGTACCCTCTCCTAGAAAGGACTCGTCTTTTCAATAATTAAACATTGAAAAACCTGCCTCTTCCCCAATTGATAGAAAATCGACTGCTTTATATTTTTTTAAATTTCGTTGTTTACAGTGGATTAGCAAATAACTAAAAATAGGAAAATTTGTGCTTCGCAAGTTGTTCCACCGTTTATGTCGTTTTCTTCTTTTTAGTAATAAAGAATGTAAACAAACCGTCTCATGTCTTTCTTTGGAGATTTTTACTATGAAAAGGAGTCAGTATCTCAAACTGTTTCGGGAGGTGCAGATCGCTCTCTGATTTATTACATAAAATTTGTAATAATTAATTTACGCACAAGCATAATTTTTCAAACAATTTATTATTTTTAATAATATTCTCGTTGATTGATGTTAAAAAGATGCTGTTTTTTTCGGAAATTTTCAACTCTTTGTCTACTTTTTATGTACAGTGTGGTAATAATTACTAAAATTTAACCAAAATAATTGTTTAAACAAATTATTATTGTGTATAACTATTTTCTCCTATAGTAATGCGAGATAGTTGCGGTTTTTTCTGAAATTTAACACTTTTTCTCAACCTTTCACTTAGAGCGAGCTAATAATTAATGCAATTCAGCAAGAATAATTGTTTAAACAAATAATTATTGTTTTTAACTATATTTTCCTACATTAATGCTATAAAGTGGCGAGCTTTTCTGAAATTTTTACATTTTTATCTACTTTTTACTTAGTGAGATAATAACTAAATGCAAGCTAACAAAAATAATTGTTTCAAAAATATTTAATGGCTCATAACTTTATTCACAAAAAGAAAGATTGTTTAAAAAATTATTATCTTCATCGTTTATTTAATATTTGTCCATAACTTAAAAGCCAAAGTAAAGTTAAAAAATTTAGAAAAAACCGCAGCTTTCTAGCAATTATCTGACAAAAGATAGTTATAAACAATAATAAATTTTTTAAACAATTATTTTTGTTAACTTGCATTAATTACACAGGACCACAAAATATTTTTGGCTGGAAAATTGATCAGGGCTAGTCGTATCTTATGTTTTTGGGGTCGCAGAGTCAGAATCAGGGCGTGGAATATTCCTATCACGTCACAGTTTATCAGTAATCAAGATTTAACTTCAAAATTTATGAATATTTACACTATCCTATCTTTATCTTCACACAGGAACAACGACGTGGACGTAATAGGACTATGTTCCCTTTGGGGTGCTTTATTTGAGTGAGTCCCCTTGCCTGTCACTTTTTGGGGTGCTTGAGTTGAGTGAGTCCCCTTGCCTCTCACTGTTTGGGGTGCTTGATTTGAGTGAGTCCCCTTGCCTCTCACTGTTTGGGGTGCTTGATTTGAGTGAGTTCCCTTGCTTCTCACTGTTTAGGGTGCTTGATTTGAGCCCTTGCCTGTCTCTAAGTCACGTTTTGACCAATCAAAATTAGCAATGCTTGCAAAAATGCCCTACCTCACCTATGCATTCGTACCTTCAAGTCGGTCATAATAAAAATTCTCACGGCAGTTATTTACTACTTCTTGTACCGACTAGAAGTACTAAGGAATCCGGAAAACCACGGTTTCTCTTGCCCGTCTGCACTCGACGCGTAACTGAGCTGGACCGCGACGTCATTAATAATTGAAGTTAGTCATTGGCCAGGAGCGACGTTTTCAAACGATACCACCGACCCGACCCCTTATTTTTGATTAGATATCAACGGACGTCGCCCTTCAAACGGCACCAACGGACCCAAGTTTCTATAAAATTCTGACGAACCGGGACGGCATCGAATGACGGCATCATCGGACCTAATTTGACCAATTTAATTGACTCACCCAGACAGATCTACGAACGGACGTAAAACACTTTCGGACCTTTTGTCGACGGAAGACAGAACGCGAATTTAAGTGACATAACGACCTACATACGTGTAACCATTTAAATTCAAAACCAGCAGAGATCGTTTCCTACCGTGAAGGATGTATCGATTCTGCAAATCAGCTTAGTGCACCCAGAATAGAAACGGCCATTAGGGCCCAGTGCAGTTCTCAACGAAGTGCGACGGTCCAGGGAAAGGTGTGAACCTGACAAGTTACATTCTATCCCAAAAGCGAGAAATATAATCCTTGCAAATGTGATATTACTTTGTTTTCTTGATTCCTTTGGAATTTTACCATCTATTCTTTATTCCATTCTCTTTTAATTTGAATAAATTAAAATTAAACTAGAGTCAGCGCATTAGTTATTCAATAAAAAACCCTTTTCATCATTAAAATTCAACGGAAACAGGACAGCCGAAAAAGGAAACATCTTGAATTAATAAGATGGTAGTCACGATCCCACAAAATTAAACAAATTAATAAATTAATTTGGCAGCTTGAACCTCCGGTACATTATGTATTAGTTAAAGCTCTTTCACAGGTTCTTAATATTAAAAATCATTATATCGTACGTAACAACACCGAAATGTATAATTATATAGATTTTACAAAATACTAAAAACCATGATAAGTAATAATCTATCAAGAAAATTTATTACATTTGTGATATAGCATGAAAAGGTTTAGAAATGATAAAAGGAGTATCTAATTTTAATGTTCCTTTGTTAACACGTTGAAAACAATGTACGAAAAATGATCAGAAATGATAATAAGCAGTTGTAACAATTTGTTTTGTAATTGAGGAATAAGCAACTTGCGAAGCACAAATTTTCCTATTTTTAGTTATTTGCTAATTCACTGCTAACGGCAATACCACGCTGAAAAAAGCAGTTCTTGTCAGATCACTGAAGTTAAGCAGCGTTGGGCGCGGTTAGTACTTGGATGGGTGACCATTCGAGAATACTGCGTGCTGTTGGCAGATCGTGGGTGTGGTGAGCATACACTTGTAGTAGTTATTTACTACAAGAAACTATCCACCTAGAAACACTACCCGAATCGGGTAGTGTCACGCCTACCCTGAAAAGGAAATGGCTTAATGGTATACTTACTGAAAACAACGAAATGTCAAAAAATATAAAGAAGTCGATTTTCTATCAATTGGAGAAGGGGCAGGTGTTTTAATGTTTAATTATTGGAAAGACTAGTCCTTTATAGGAGAGTGTACAGGCGGGAGTACTAAAGTTGAGAAGCGCTTGAATCTGCTAACCATAGAGTCGTAGACGGCGTCGCGTGCTTTCTTACAAAATGGATATTTCCGCCAATTTAAAAAAAAAAGTGCTTACCGTCAGGTCTCCATTTGCAATTAATTATTATTAAACAATTGGTATTTTGAACTTTTTATATTATTTTGTAAGCATCGCTAGGGTATAATGCGTGTGTCTACATCGGGAAGAAAAACTTTTAATAGAAAAAAGTTCCGTCTTGTCATTCTCTACAATCCCATATTTTTTTCATTAAATTTTTTCAACTTATAAATTCGGATATCCCAAGACGTTTGGACAATACTTTTTCGCGTTTTCGAGCGCTCGACCCCTTATTGCATCCGTACCATCAATTCATGTGATGACATGGCTATCATTAAAATTAATGAATCAGCTTTAATTTGGTATGTCATACTTTTCTCACTTGTTAATCATTTATCAATATTATGACTTCAAATGTTTTTCTATTTACTTCGTAATGGTTTCCCCTATAGAGATAATTGGTGTACTTCTAAAAGTGCTTAATTATGATTAAAAGTCGGTCCCCGATGTTTTGTTTCCACTCGGCGACACTCATATTTTAGTATAGAATTCGACAAAAAATAATTAAAAAATCTCTAAAAAAATTGCAAATCATTAGTTTTATTCCTGTGTCAGTGTTCACATAAGCACAAGAATGTTAATTGTCCGTAAAGCAACAAAGTTTTGTAAAATATGCATCGTATGATTTTCGTGTTAACGAATTCGGTTACTCTTTTTACCGATTCCAAATAAAATAAGAAGAAAATTGCAAAATGTAGATTCACTGATAACAGAGCGCAAAAAAAATTTGCAGTGATTTTTAAGATTTTTACGTTCACTCTAAATATTTTAAGAACAATTTCAAAATTTGATGTTCCACTCGGTGACTCTGCGGTAACTTTTTTATATGTTATGTGTTCATCTAATTCGAATGATGAAAGCTGGTCGAAGTTTAACACAAAATTGATCAGAGTACTGATTAGTTACTAAAAATTATCAATAATAATCTTCTTAAAATGTGCTTTTAAAGGTGCCTTTATTTTTTTAATGGCAAAGTGATCAACTGTATAAAAAACGACGAAATTTCAAGTTTACAATATTAAAATAAATGCTTTGAATTAATTATCTCTTAAAAATACGTTAGTGTTAAAATTAATTTAAAAAAGTTCTTTTAAAACTATTTTAGTTAATTCTTCAGAGGAAAATTAATTTCGAACCCGCTTGTATTAACTGAAAGCGCAAATGTACCTCATTTTCGTCCTATTTTGGATGTGAAATAATGAAGAAAAAAAATTAATTTGGGTTTTTAAAGTTCCAACTTAAAAAAGACAGTCAAAAATTCTCTACTCTTTGGCAAAGACCCGCACATCAAAAGCTGCATCAGAAAATTAAAAAAAGATAGACAGAGAATATCATAGGTAACTAACGAGTACTTGACGTTGGTTGCTCATCTGTAAGTAGAGGTAGACCACTTGCAAAAAAATCCATGATAGTGGCAAATATTTCTGGCTTCAACACATTCCAATCAACGTCTTCGTCCAGTTTGGTCACAGTGATAAAATCTGAACCATAAAATACGGCTTTAACTCCTTCAATCCGAAAGAGCATTTTTGCGAGTGGGGAACAATTTGCATCAGCAACTGTCGGAAAATCTTTTGTTTGTCCTTTCTCCAGAATAGGAATGCCAGGTACGAACTTCAAACTGTTTGGGTTTGGAGTATCTTGCGTTTGGATGAACATTGTTCGCTTTTGAATGTTAGAAAAACTCAGAACGTTACGGAAGTCGCAGAAGGATTTTGTATTTAGACTTCGGCATTCTGTGCGAAGGTGATGAAAATGATTGTCTAAACTTCTAAAATACAAAATATCAAAATTAATTGTGTATAGCATTTATATATCTATAACTTCAATGATTTTGTTTGACGATTTATTAAGTCCTCAGCAAAAAAAATGCATGCATTTATACACATTTCACATATTCTGTTTAGAATATTTTCAAATTAAAAATATGTCGATTGTCAATGTGTATTTCTGAAATTTTTTCATTTTCAGGTCGTGAATTTGAAAAAACATGTCTTGTTTTTTCATTGTTTAAGACAGAAAGCTACAAAGGTTAAATTTCGAATAAGTACCTATCAGTATTAAATTGTGAATTTAATAGTATAATGCGTGACGAGTGAAATCGTTGCGTCGGCCCGAGTCATGCATACAATTTTTCATCATATCGATAATCGAAAATTCGACTTAAGATGCCTGTGGAGCGGGTCGACAATCGAATTTTCAACCCTAGGGAAGAAAGTGTCAGATCAATGTGAATGGCGGTGTTTCAGACCGCCATTTACATTGATCTGTCACTTTTTCCCCTAGGGTTGAAAATTCGATTTTCGACCCGCTCCACAGGCATCGAAAGTCGAATTTTTGATTGAGGTATGATGAAAAATATTTTATTTCTACCTTTTGTCATTTCGTGAGAATGTTTTCAATTCGCTATTATGTAATCATTAACACTTTCAATGTTGGATTGCATGTTTGGCGCTGGAGCTGTGTGGAAGTCGGTAGTGACAGGTAGAGAGTTTTTTCCTGTTTAGAGTGAGAACTAGTTGGGCGAATGACCTGAGGTGTCAAATTTGAGAGCGTGAAGTTGGTGAGTAGCGTTTGAATAAATAGTTGTCAGTAAGATTAGCGTTAACTCACACTAAAAAGATTTCACACTAAAAAGATTACACAAGATTTCAAAAATTTCCCAAAGATTTGAAAAGCTTTCAAAGAATTTCTTAATTTAAACTAAAATGATTTCAGAAAGTATTTCAAGATTTCAAAAGATTGCACAAAGATCCATATCGCCATCTTGGACGTTTACACATCTGTTAATATGTAATATGTTTGATGTTATTATTCTTCTTTTGAGTAACCTTCAGGTTTCATTAGTAATAACATGGTTTCTGCCCAATGCTTATTCTTCTTGAAGGTTTCTCTTTGTTTTTGAGTTTCCGGCGCTATCTTTTTCGTTGGAGTGGGGACTCAGGTAGTCGCGTGATGTTCCTTTGTTGAGCAGGCTCGGAACTTTTTCGTCGCTGTTCAGTATCAACCAAGGTGCAGGCTAGTGTAGCCATTCAGATTGTTCAAACAATTTAAAATCAAGTGTGCTTTGATATACAATTCAGGTATTTGAGCTCTTCAATTTAAAGTTTAGTGTTTTTTTCGCTTTCGTTTCTTTGTTAAGTGAGCTTCCCGACTCGATCATCTTCTGGTATTGTGGGAAGTGACGAGTCGGATGACGTATCACTTTCGGTAGTGTCGGGATCGATCGTACGGTGAACGATTATGGTCGTAGCTTCCGGCGGTTACATCTCTGCTAATCTTCGAAAACCAAAACATTTTTTTGGGTACAAAAGGAGTGCTTTGTTGGATAGGCTCGGGGATTCATATCTCGGATTAGAGTGATAAGGTATTTAGAACTTTTACTAATAACGGTAATAACTTATCTTGTATTCTTTTTGATCGACTGCAACCTGACTAGGTATGATTCCTTTGCTGCCCCAAGCCAGTCCGTCATTAATTCAGTAACATTTTTGGTCCTTCGAGCCGGATATTGGGTTGGCGGGGGAGCATGAACTTAAAGCACGACAAACTTGATTACTGACTGTGTGATTGTTTCCAACATTGCAAACGTCTCGAGACAGGCTCTCAGGCATGACAATCATACTGCTGATGGATTATTTGCAACATTGCGAACGCCTCGAGACAGGCTCTCAGGCATGACAAACTTAATCACTGACCGTGTGATTGTTCTCAACATTGCAAACGTCTCGAGATAGGCTCTCAGGCATGACAACCATATTGCTGATGGATTGTTTGCAACATTGCGAACGCCTTGAGATAGGCTATCAGGTATGACAAACTTACTCACTGACAGTATGATTGTTATCAACATTGCAAACGTCTCGAGATAGGCTCTCAGACATGACAACCATACTGCTGATGGATTGTTTGCAACATTGCGAACGCCTCGAAACAGGCTCTCAGGCATGACAAACTTGCTCACTAACTGTGTGATTGTTTTCAACATTACAAACGCCTCGAGACTGGCTCTCAGGCGCGAATACCATACTGCTTATGGATTGTTTGCAACATTTCGAAAGCCTTGAGACAGGCTCTCAGGCATGACAAATTTACTTGCTGACTGCGTGGTTGTTTGCAAGATTGCAAACACTTCGAGACGGTCTCTCAGGCATGACAGACATATTGATGGTGGATTGTCTGCAACATTGCAAACGCCTCGAGGCAGGCTCTCCGGCATGACAGACATATTGATTGTGGATTGTTCGCAACACTGCAAGCGCCGTGATACGGGCTCTGAGGCATGACTAACTTATTTACAATGACAGATTATGTATGTTTGTCTTGTTGTTTTGTTATTTAATTTTGCTTGAATCTTGATTAGAGTTTAACAAGCTAACTTCGGCCTTGTTTCTCCGGGTCTCCGCATTGCATAGGAGGTTCAATACTCTCTTCCTTGCTTTCTCATTTTCTGCTGTTCTATGTTCGCAAGATGAAAGCCCTTACTGGGGCTCTATTTTATCATTAGGATTGATTGCAGGTCTACATACATTACAAGTTTATGAATATTCATGGTAACATTTCATCATGAGAGTCATGGATCTTTTGAAGAGCCAATTCTCGTTGGTACCTTCCATTACAAATATAAAGAACACTGTGTTTTCCGCTGTGCAACAAGGAATCACTTCTGGATTACTCCGTAGCCAAATTCAGTTATTGAACGATTATTTCCAGATACTTAGATCCAATCATCTCGAATTTGTAAGCAAAGATGCCACTGCCAGTGAAACATATTTCACTGAAAATCAGTTTGACTCTAACCAAGCTGTTTACGTCGAAACTCTCAGTCGTCTCTACGCCGAACAAGATCGTATCGACCGTCCAGTGGCATTCTTAGCCACAGAGCCTCCAGCTCCTCCTGCGACAGTCACTCGCTCACAGAACAATTTGCCCAGAATAAACCTTCCCGCATTCTTAGGTCGACGAGAAGACTGGGAGCCCTTTCGGGACCTATTCCGTCCATGGTACATGATGATACAACATTATCTCCAGTACAAAAGTTGTACTACCTAAAGGAAGCGGTTCAAGGTACAGCCAAAAGTGCTTTAGATACGATACCAACAACAGAAACCAACTACGAAACAGCCAGGAAACTCCTCTTAAGTCGCTAAGATAACAAGCGGCTCCTAATCCAAGACATCTACAGACCATAGCTGCCATCAACACCTTAAAGGGAGTGAGTGCGGAGGGCTTGCAGACCCTTTTAGACACCCTTTCACGACAAAGAGAATCTTTGAGTCCCCTCATTGGTTGTCCGATTGAGAATTGGGATTCCCTGTTTACTTTCGTGACTGCCAAAGCAACGGATCCCGTTACTCGCTGAGACTAGGAAAATGAGCTGGGCGAAAACGATATAAACTCGACCTTTTCTGAATTCAAGTGTTCCTACAATAGCGAATTCGAGCAATGAAGGCTACCGAAACGTTGCATACGCCAAAGAGTGAATCCAGGGGCAAGTCCACGGCCTCAAGTTGGAACGCGCAGCTTGTGCTGTTTGTAACTCAAACCAGTACATCGTTCACTGTCAAGAGTAGCATAAGCTTGATGATATATATATATATATATATATATAATACACACACAGGGTATTCTTTTACCTTGAGACATTTACCCAACCCCCTGTGAGCTGTATTGGCGAAAAATGAGATTGTTGACTGTTCAAGAAATGCGCTTCCAAACGAAAGATAAAAAAGACGTGTTGTTGTTGTTGTACTCAATTTAATTTTTAACACCCCTTCCGCCCACCTGGGAAGGGGGTTAAAGTGGAGTAGAAAAATTAGAAAGCTCAATTTTATTTTTAAAACGCTACCCAGGAACAACGACGTGGACGTAGTAATTGTCTGTTCCCTTTGGGGTGCTTTTTTTCGTTGAGTTCCCTTGCCTCTCACCATCGAGGTGCTTGTTTTCGGTGAGTCCCCTCGCCTCTCACAATCGAGGTGCTTGTTTTCGACAAACATTTTACATTAAGTGCTCAAAATGGTGTCCTCCTACTTCGATGCACTTTTTAATCCGCGTTTCGAAAGTTTGCATACAACTGCGGAGTGTGTCTGGTGTTAATTTGTTACAAGCAGTCCTGATTCGCTGTTTCATGTTCTCCAGAGTTGTTAACACTTCTTGATAAACTAGATTCTTTAAATAACCCCACAAAAAGAAATCCGGTGACGTAAGGTCTGGCGATCTGGCAGGCCAATTTACCGGTCCTCCTCTACCGATCCAGTGACCGTTGAAGTAAGTCGCACTTCCAAGCTTAGGTCTTCAAGCAATGTTGGAAGTTCATTTTCCAAAAAGTTACTGTTTTTATCACCGTTTAAAGTAACATCAATAAAATACGGACCGATAAGGTGGTCTCCAATTACTCCACACCAAACGTTCACGGACCAAGGACGCTGTGACGCTCAACTTCGCACAACGACTCGTCTGAGAACAACACTCGAAAAAATAAATTCGAATTCCCTTGCATCTGCTGAAGCGCCCATTGACAAAATGTCACTCGGTTCTGAAAATCATTGCCACGAAGTTCGTAATGCAGTGAAATATGAAAGAGATGATATTTATTACGTTTTAATACCCTCAAAACACTGTAGTTTTTCGACGATACCTTTGTTTCGCTTGTACACTTCCGTCAGTGGTGAATTTGTTGACCACCCAGTAAGAAGAAGCGCGTGACCGTACACCGCCTGGAAAACGTTGAATATAAAAAGTGACAGCATCCTCGATATTCCTGCCACTTTTACCATAAATGAGAATCATTTTAATTTTCTCTTGTACATATCAAATCTTCCTTGTAAAAGTAATGAGGTCAAGCAATTAGGGAATGCAACGACACCCAATCAAACGCAAACGAATGTAAGCAGCACAACCAAAACACCAAAATCAAAGAATCTAAGAAATTATCTATGATATGGGACTCCAAAAAGGTTAGTCTAAGATGCGCTGTAAGTTTTGATCCAGTATCATTTGTTTTAAGACAAGGGAAAGACGTATTGTGCAATGAGTGTAGCCTACGAGAGTCGGTTCAAAGCCGTGTTTCTGTGCACGCATCCAAAAGGACCCAAAATGACTTTCATAGCGGCTGCGTGCTATATGAGAAAGTCAAAGGACTTTATAAGGAAGTGGGTGAAGCGGTAAAAAGAGATAGGAACCGTTAACGATTTGCCAGGAAGGGGTAAGATGTGCGTGGCCACGAAAAAGGAGGATAAGATAATTATCAAGCTTTTTGAGAAGCACCCCACCTATATTTTACGGCAAGCCCAAAAATTTTTGTCAAGACGATACAACGCCGTTAGAGATCCGTCCGCGTCCGCCTTGACAGTGTGAGATGTATAATCGCGGAATGGACGAATTGATATGCAAGCTCTTATGCATATGCACGTTCTTGGGCGTGGTAATATTAAGGGACGTAAGCTCGTTCTTCGTCCATTGAACCATCCCAAACGAGTATAGTAGAACCAGGACGGCAAGCCTGTTAGTCGCAGACACCTTGTTTAACGCCGACAGATTTGAAGACCAAATCTGTCGTAGAAGATACTTGTATCTGCTTCGAAGAGACTCCTTCACTGATGTTACGTCCTGAATGCGGCTTTGAAGCACGCCCAGGTATGTATAGGTCTCTCTAGTGTCAAGATGTCTAATAACACTTACATCCACATGCTCAGGGTCCTCATACTTGTCCAATCCAGAGTCCATACCAATCTCTCCTATCTACTCTATGACGATATTTAAAGCCAGTTGAAATTTGCTTGCACCGGAAGCATAGATGTTCAGGTCATCCATATAAAATACATGAATAGCCTTATGCTCGCAATGATTAGTGTCGCCGCAGAGGTGTCCAGGAGAATTGCGTAGTACGAGAGATAGAGGCAGAAGTGTGATGCAGAAGAGCAGAGGGCTCATGGTATCGCCCTGAAAGACGCCCCTCTGCAAGGTGACGTTGTTCGTTGTCACACGATAATTTCCTATTGAGATAGTAAATCTAGTTTTCCAAAGGACCATCAATCTCTCCATGCATCTCACTATGTGTGGATGAACCTTCAAGCTTTCCAATAGACAGATAAGTATATGAGAGGGTGAATCGAAAGCTTTCCGGTAGTCAATCCAGGCCTGCTACACCTTCTTTCGAGGCACGTTGTTCGTAAATCTCTCTCCACACAGGCTCAATTCTTCGAACAATCCTGTCGTTTAGGACAGCTGTAAAGATCTTATACAGCTTCAAACAAGTTATTGGCCTGTGATTCTCTGAGTTGGATAAGTCGCCTTTTTCGGTAGGAGTATAGTGCGTCCTAACACCAACCACTGCGGAGTGGGCGTTTCCGACTTTAAATATGAGGTGAATATGCTGGCCAGAAGCTGGCGTGTAGAAGTAAACTTCTTCCACCAAAAGTTCTTCACACCATCTGGTCCTGCAGCGGAAAAGTTCTTCGTGTCCCTAAGTTCTTTTTGCACCTTTTCGGCAGTGATTGATGGATATTCCTCCTCATATGTTATGAGCTTGTCGCAAAACTCCTTGAAGCGGATTATATTACTAGTATTTTCCTTCAGCTTCAATATCTTCAGGATCTTGTATACCTCTCTCCAAAAAGTCTCTGCCACGTTGGGCTTGAGTGCATTTTTGACCGAAACAGGGAGATCGCTGAAGAGACGCGATGGGTCAGCGAGAAACTGATAATTCTCTCTGATCCATCCCTCCCTCTTCCGTATTCTCCTCCTTGCGTCAGATAACACCCGTATTTTGTCAATAATATGCTGGTTGATTGTCAGCAGCTTTGACTTGTTCAGTGTGTGATAGTAGATCCTCAGTTCTTGGGCGAACTTTCGAACCCTTTTCGTTAACGGTCTACTAGATGTTATGTAGTCAATCACACACTGAACACGGGACGCAATCTGTCTTGCCCGTCCAATCTTCTTGTTCAGTTCATTCAAGCGTCTTTCGGTCTTTTGATCCATCGTCGGTTTTAGCCTGTGATTTAAATCAGCCAAATCTCTCGCCGCACCATAAACTAGACAATTGATGTTCCAGAGGTCGGACTCCTCCGAGATATCCTCACGAAGGGAGGCATCCATTTCAGCCAGACCTTGGGGCTTAGGAGAAACCTGGATGTTAATGTTTCTCCTTGTCCTGAAATCGCGAACATCTCTCAGAAGGTGCCTGATTTCCGCAGTTGGTCTTAATGTCATTTCCTCATCTTCGTCTTCAGCTTGTTTGTGCAGCGGTTGGGGAAGCGCTCCGCGTACACATCCATTTTTCGTGAGGTAGGTGGCTTGATTTCGCAATGACTGATGCGAAACGTGCTGAAGATCTGGGTGTTTTTTAGCACCACAGAGCGTGCATACGCGCCATTAAGCCTCTGTGCACAGGGATAATGCTGTCATCGTAGCAGTCCAGCAAGTCATCCTTGTCGACCCATTGTCGAGTGCTCTGCGCGTTAGATCGCTCTGAACCGCATCTACAACTTTTTGGTGGTTTGGTGTTGTCATTGTTGTTCCTACGAGCAGCTAGAGAAAGGGTTCGTCCATGCTTGTAGAGCCCCGCATGCAAGGATAAGGTTGCATACTCTGAGAGGTTGACCGGTAGCCCAGAATCACCGTTTAAGACACGTCACCCAGGTGCCATTCAGCTTTTGGCACGGTTGTTACGCCTCCGCTTAGGGGTCAATTCCTTCGGGACCACCCTGGACAATTTTCCGCGACTGCTTATTAATTATTGTAACCATATTCAGCAGAATATGGTATATATATGGCCACCCATCTCACGGTCGTGATACGTAGCCATAGGTGTGATTTACCGCGGTTTTACTGGGAGCTGGTGTCATTTTCATAGATGGCAGTTGCTCCTAGTGGAACCGTGCAGTGGTTATGAACGTTTTTATTAAATTATACACGTATATGGTGACAAGAGTTAAACGACGCCTTCCCTAAATCGACGACACCTAAATCAAATTGTCTGGAAGTCGTCGTTTGACTCTTATCACCATATACATATAAATCATATTCCCAGACGTTAATTACACGAAGGATTTAGCATCACATTCTTCTTCGACTTAAATAAATTATATTTAAAATGTTATTGTGAGCTACAAAAAATTATATATACACTGCCGGTCAAGAGTTTCCGGACACCTCTTCTTTAATAACTGACAAAGTTCTCTTAATTTCAATTATGTCAGAGCTAAAAAAATTTATCTTTAAAGGGTTGAATGCTCTCAAAATTCTGTATGAAAAGAACCCAGGATGTAGCAAATTTGTTTATTTTTTGAGTAGATATTGCAAAAATAATGTAAATTTTAATGGCTTCTTAAATTTTCAATAACTTCCTTAATAATCAATATTTTTGTAAGTTCCTGAGCTCATCTTAAAGCTATTTTTCTACAGTATCGCAGCAGATTATAAGCATAGATCTAAAAAAAAGTCCTATCAAAGTTCAAGAACTTATTGGAAAAATGTGAAAACAACTTATCTGTAGGCAAATACAAATAAAACATTCAATAAATATATATTTTAAGGGACTTTTATAGAAACTTTATGGCTATATCTTTCATACATTTACAAACTAGAATAATAGCTAAGGGGTTAGGGTCAGTCAGGATTTTCAAAAAATCGATTTTTTTTTCATTGCATTTTCTGAAAGTACAACATTTAAAAAAGGTTGTGTTAAATTTTTATCGAAATCGGAGCATAACTTACGAAGATACACGACTTTAACCAAAGGTGCCTCGCGCGGTCTGCCGCTTTACCCAGCTTAACTTCGAACGCTGAGCTGTGCACACGTCGCGTTGTTTGCTTTGTATCGTAAACTGGTTGTTGCCAGTAGTAGTGCACTGCGTCCCTTCAGAGGCGGAGTCACAAACGTCTCTCGCCCTGCCCCCTGAGAAACTGCGTGGGCCAGCAGTTCTAGGAATTACAAAACCGAACGCGCCCCTATCGGACTTGGGGTGTATACTAAAACGCGCTTTTTTCGAAACCACGTTTTTAAAGTCGGTGCGCATGATATCTGCAGAATGGCTCAGCCGATGATTACCAAATTTTAATCAGTTATCTTTAACATAATTTTGAAGTACTTGAACGATCGATATTTTAATTTATATGTTAATTTTTTTTTATACCATACTCAAAGCTTTGAACGCGTTTTTCTCGAAACAACGTTTTTGAAGTCGGCGCGCATGATATCTCCAGAATGGCTCAACCGATCATTACCAAATTTTGATCAGTTATTCTTAACATAATTCCGTTATATTTTTTGTTTCGGATGATCCAGTCATGATTTACGATGCGTACCGCA